>PVLD010004917.1:0-118968 GCA_004027595.1 Dinomys branickii
GGGACTTTCCCACGTCTTGCCCCGGCAGCCTGGTCCGCCCTACCACATCTCCCCCGGCATCTCAGAGAAATACGCCCAGTTTAAACTTCCCAGCCGAGGTCCCGGCATTCACGCTCACCAAGTCTGTCTCGAGCTGGTGGTGTTTATTAAGGAGGTTCGCTCCCTTGCTGCTCACCCGGTCGCCATCTTCCCCGGATCCCCTCAAACATTTAAAGAACTAATATTAATCCTCTTCAAGCCTTTCCAAAACTTCTCAGAGAATCCATCAAGTTGTTGTGGGGCCAGAATTATATTGATGCTAAAGCTAGAAAATGAAACAACCGGAAAGGGGCATTACAGACCAATGTCTTCAAAGAGGACTGATACCAAAAAGCTTCAGCAAAATGCTAGTAAACCAAGCTCAGAAGCATATTAAAGGGTTACAAACCATGAACAAATAGGATGCTTTCTTGGAAAACAGAAAAATCAATCAATGTAATATACTATGCTGACAGAATGAAGGAAAAGAAACAAGAACCCACATGATTGATCGTCTAAATTAATACCAAAAACAACTGACAGAATTCAACACCCACTCGGGATAAAAAGCACTCGATAAGCTAGGAATAGAGCAAACCATAAAATCTTTATGAAAGCCGTGTATAGAAATCTCACAGCAAACAACATACTCAATGGGGAAATCCTGAAAATTTTTGTTCTAAGATCAACAATAAGAGAAGGAATCCCATTTTTACCACGTATACTGAATATTAATTCAATAAATTTATAAAAATAGGATATCAGGTAAAATTCTGTTGCTTTTCACTAGACTAATGCATAATCTAAAAGGAAATTTAAATAACAATTCTAATTATAGTAACACCTAAAAGAATAAAATGTTTCGGAATTAACCAAGAAGGTGAAAAACATCTATAAAGAGAATTACAAAATACTGCTGAAATAAACTAAAGAATATATATATGAATGAAAATATATTCTTCCACTGGAATACTTTATACTGTCAAAGTGCTAATACTACCCAAAGAGATCCACATATTTAATTCTATCCCTTTAAAAATTGATTTCTTTTTTTTGCAGAAATTGAAAAACTCATTCTAAAGTTCATAAAGAATTACCAGAAATCACAAATAGCAAACTAAATCTTGAGAAAAGAGATCAAAGCTGGAAGACTCACACTTTCTGATTTGACAACTTGACACAATGCTATAGTAAGTAGAATAGTGCATGTCAACATAAAGGCAATCTATGAACCAATGAAACAAAATTAAGAATCCAGAAATAAAACGATGTGTATGCGGTCAAATAATTTTTGACAAAGGTTCCAAGATCATTCAGTGTGGGAAAGGAGAGTCTTTCCACTGTTGACACTGGAAAAACAGGATATTCATGTAAAAGAATAAAGCTGGACCTTTTCACAATATACAAAAATTTATTCAAAATGAAGCACAGACCTGAATGTAAGACCTACACCTATAAGACCCTAGGAACAGTGTAGGTTAAAACTTCATGCCATTAAATTTTAGAGTGATTTCTCAGATATGGCAACCAAAGCACAGGAAACAAAAGAAAAAATAAATAAACTTGGCTTTACAAAAACTTTTAAACATTGTGCATTACAAGACAATTTCAACAAACTAAAATGTGACCTATTGATAGAAACAGAATATTTGCAATAATATATCTGTTAAGGGCTTACTCTCCATAATATGAATTGCTAAAACTCAGCAACACAAGGACACACAACTGAATGAACCTTTCTCCAAAGAAGATACACAAATGGTGAAGAAGCACATGAAAACTGTCCAACTTCACTGATTATTAGGAGAATGCAAATCCAAGCTTCAATAAGATAGCACCTCATCCTAGAGACTGTCATACTAGATACTCATGCTAGATGAGTGTCTTCAATAAGATTCTTATCTAGAACAGCTACTAGAAAATCACAGACCAGAAGATAACAAGTGTTGGAAAGCTTGTGGAATATTGGACACCTCACGTACTACTGATGATGATGTTAAATGGTTTAGTAACAGTGGAAAGCAGCATAGTTGTTCATGAAATAATTAGAAATTGAATTACTATAGGCATCAACAGTTCCATTTCTGGGTATGTACTCCAAAGAATAGCATTCAGTCTCTTGAAGTGATACTTTTATGATCATGCACTGTTTAGGATAGCTAAAAAGTGGAAGTAGCCCAAGTTTCCCCTGACAGATGCACGGGTAAGCAAAATGTGATCTATAGACAACGGAATATTCAGCTTTAAGAAGGAAGGAAGTGTTTATCTCTACTACAGTATGGGTGACCCTTGAGAATACTATGCTAAGGAAAAAATGCCAGTCACAAATGACCAAATACAGACATATTTCATTTTATTGCCCTTTGCTTCTTTGCCTAGCTGGACTTGGTGTAAATCAAGATATAAAGTACAAGTCAAATACAAATGACAGCTCTGCTTTGGCCAAGTCTATCAACACCAGCTTTTCCAACAGTCAGATAGTCATGAGCACATTTTAGTGGTATTTTAAAATTAATGTATTGTACACATTTTAGATAAAATGACACTGTAGACTTAACAAATAATATAGTATAAACGTAACATTTGTATGCACTAGAAAACCAAAAGAGTTGTTTGACTTACTCATGGAGATCTCTGCTTCTCTGTGGTAGTGTGGTACTGAGCTGAGGTATTGCTCACTCATACCTACACTGTGTGAGTCCACTGGAACAACATGCTTAAAGTCTAGGATGATGGCTGGCAGGGCTGCAGGAATCCGGGAGTGGACACAGAATTTCAATTTTACAAGATGAAAAGACTTTAGGTGACAGATGGTGGTGATGGCCCAACATGATGAATATATTTAATACCACTCTGCGCAAAAGTTTTTTTTTTTTTTCGGTACTGGGGATCGAACTCAGGACCCTGTGCTTGCTAGGCAAGCGTTTATTCCACTGAGCTATATCCCCAGCCCTGCACAAAAGTTTAAGATGGTAAACTTATATGTATTTTATTACAATAAAAATTAGAAGAAACTGCTCACTTTTACTGTAAAGACTTTTTTTATTAACTTTGTTATTAATTATCTCTTATCTGTTATAAGGACGGTGATTTTCAACTCTGGCTGCACATTATAACCACCTAGGGAGGTGTGCCTCCATGTACATTTGTCCAGTCCTCCCCAGACCGATTAAATCAGAATTTCTGGGAGAGATCTCAGGCAACTATAATTTAGAAAAGTTTCCTAGGTGATTGTAAAGCATAGCTTGGGTTAAAAATAATTATGATGGTTTTCCCTCAGATTCTCTGAGACATAATTTTTATCTTAGTTCAAAATAGCTGACAAAAGTAAAAGAGAGAAAGCTTGTTTCAATCAATAAGAGGTAGAAATAATTCAACCAGTAAAAAGCAAGGGTGTGTTTGTGTTTGGTTTTGCTTCTAGAACGGAATCCACACTTTTTCCTTAGTAGTAGTCAGCCTCATCCAGGATAAGCAACAATGCTTCAATACTGCTGTTTTCCAAAGTCATTAATCACTTCCTATCTCCATGTCATTTCATTTTTAAGAAAATAAGGATTTTTTTCTTTCCATTTTCTTTCCTTAGGTCCTTATCTAATCACCACTGAGAATATCAGTCTAGAAGAAGAAAGAATGTTGTACTCCAAAAGCATATATTCTCCTCGTTGAGTTAACTGAGAGTTTTGTATGTTGTTAAGATGAATCTTCCATCATCTAAGCATGGATAGTATTATTTTCATTCAGATAGTTATAAAAATGTAGTTGTCAGGTATTGCTTCAATAATGTCACATGACAAACAACTCCCCAACGCTCTTTCTCATTAACAAATTTTTATTTTCTTGCGCATGGCCCAGGGGGTCATCTAGATTTCTGCTGACCTTGCTGGCTTGGGTTGAATGTGGCTCCAGGCTCTAGGCCAGCTCTGTCTGTACCACTGAGTTGGTCTAGGGGAGTAGCAGGCACAGAGAACTAGGACAATCTCCTCTTACAGCAAATTACAGGCACTTGAAAGGAGACAGCGAAAATACATGATGCCTCTTAACCCCTCAGCTGTGGACTGGCACGTGGTTCCTGTCCCTGGCCATTTGCCAAAGAAATTAGGCTTTGACTACACTGAGAAGTCTAAAACTCACATGGCTAAAAGCTTGGTGTATAATTGTATTAAAGAACTGGTAACAATAAATTAATCTATTCCAACAATATTTCAAGGAAAATTGCCTGAGGTTACATCTGATATATAAATAAAACTGCGGGTATAATAGACATTTTTTTAAAAATTTGGAAAGATCAATTCAGTGATACTAAAATGAAGACCCAGTTCTGCACATATTTGGATGCTGTTTGGCAGTTCTCAACATCTTTCCATGTGAATTTTTTCAGCTGTTGAAAACACATAGTTTTTTCCCCAATTATGAGGAAATAGCTCAGATGCAATATTTAAGAACACTTGGCAAAATCTAAACTACAATAAATAAGGAGCTCGCTATAATCATAAATTTCACTTATTGTCTCAAAGGTTCAGTTTGCAATTGCATCTAATTACACAGCTGAGAAGCCATCTTTTCCCTCTGCCCTGTGTCACGAGTGAGACATGGGAAGCAGCTGACAACGCCAGTGCTTAACTGTAAACTCATGACACACGAGTGTATCTGGGTTAGTTGGGTCCACACAATGTCTTGCAAACACTGATGCTAGTTCCATGTTAAGAAGGTGAGAGACCTCAGTAAAAACCACAATTTCTGGTTTCTCTTCAAGTACAGAAAACTGAGCACCTCCAGCCTGTATTTCCCCAATGGCAATGACAGCATAGCAAGTGTCTCTTTAAGAGGTGGGATCTCTCCAAGTCCCATATTTCCCATTACTTCCCCTGTGCTATACCTGCCCACTTCCTTTTCATCTGTCATTTTCTGGGATCCTTTATACAGGACTAATATGCAACAAACTTAGCCAAGAAAGTCAAGAACCAACCAATCAGAAAGAACACCAGTCACAGTGGGGAAACAGGACTGAGGGGCACATTCTACTGTAGAGGCAGATGTTCATTCAAAGCTGGCATGTGGGATGATGCAAAAGGACCAGGGTGGCCACAGTGGCAACAGACAGATGCAAGGGACTCAGAGGAGGTTTTTTTTTTTTTTTTTTTTTTTTTGGCGGTACTGGGGATCGAACAGAGGAGGGTTTTTTTAAATCAAGCATTAGAGAAGGATTTCAAGGTTTTGATAACAGACATTCTCCTATTGTACACAGCTTTGAGTATAAACAACTGTTGTAAAATTGGCCTTTTTATTTCTAGAATGCATTTGATTGAGAATAAGGACTGAGAATACAAATGATGGGGGCCTAAATTCAGCAAACTTGACCCAGTTCCCTGGAAAGTGTGGCTAGGACATAAAGTATCCAAAGAAATGCTTGTGTATTCTGAAAAAGTTGGTTGTCTCCTGTTCTATCCACAGCCTTCCCTTGTCTGTCTTAGGACAGCCTTTCAGTCAAACGTGAGAGGGCAGGCTGGGGATATAGCTCAGTGGAATAAGTGCCTGCCTAGCTAAGCGCAGGGTCCTGAGTTCGATCCCCAGTGCTGCCAAAAAAAAGGGGGGGCGGGGCTGGGGATATAGCTCAGTGGAATAGGTGCTTGCCTGGCAAGCACAAGGTCCTGAGTTCAATCCCCAGTACCGCAAAAAAACATGAGAGGGTTTCCTGTGGGATTTCAATGCCCTCTGTTTCCTTCTGCCTGGTCCATCTCAGCCTGGCTCTTCTTGCTTTTAGCAGAGGTGATGTCAGAGCCCAGTAGGTGCTCAGGGAAACTGCTTGACAGCTTCTGAACTCTTAGAGGTAAAACACACAAATTCAAGCTATGCTTTAATGAAATACAGTGGGTGTAGTATTCAAAATGATAGGTCCTTTTTGAAGTTCTTCATGAAATGTCCATTTCTAGCTTATAAGTTGTTGAATCTTGTCATCCATAAAAAAGGTAAGAATGTTATTTCAATTATGAGCTAGACGATTCTCTCCCATGATCTTTTTGAGGATTTCTTTTTGTGCTTGTGGCAGAAGAAATGAGTTTTTTTAAAGTCAATTTTATGATTCCCTAAATACCACATTTCTCTGAAGTTTCTGTTTTTAGATAGAAAGGCATGTGCCATTTAAACAGAATAGTCTATTTTATGATGAAAATATATGATGTTAAGAGGCAAAAAGGAGCAATACCTCAACAGTGCAGCATGACATGCACCAGACGAGACGAGCAGCATGGAGGGAAGGCACTAGAGGTACGCGGTGCCCATCGTCACTTACCTCCTATTCCCCAAGCCGGGGCCTTCACAGTGGAAATTTGCTCTCTGGAGAACTACACAGCCGCAAGGCATTGAGCTCAAATGGTCTTTGTGGGAGAACATGAACTTGTAATATTGCTCTGCGAGGCTCCTTAAAGTACAAAGCTTGGGGGAGTTGCTGGAAAATTACAGTAAAGAAGTTGTCTGATATGACATGTTCGGAATTAATTTTCTTTCCATAGGATCAAGGAAATTAGCAGGCAGATGAAACCTACCATTCCAGATTTTTAAAAATAGTTGCTTGATAAAGGTTTCGTGCTGGTTTACTTACTAGGCTGGCACAACTGCTCTACATGTCATTGTATCTAGGCTATTTCTCCACATTAATTAAGAGTTTTCATGCCAGGTTGGAGAAAATAAAATGAATAAATAACTTCATAAATCCATAATATTTCATTACTTTGTCTCTTTTTTTTTTTCTATTTTCTTTTTCTCTAGCCTCTGCCTCCTTTTTTTCCAACCTGGATATCTCATTTCATCTTCAAAAATCTACGGGACAGGTTTAATTATTATTATTTTTATTTTTCCAGTTGATAAAATTCAGACCAAAGAACCTGAAGTTAAAAGTCGTGAGCACCTGAGATTTGTACCCAGTCCCATATTACACTGTATCTCCTTTTTATTCTGGTTTTCATTGTTTCTTTACCATCATCCTGAAAGAACTGGGTGAAAAAATCGTTCTTTTGTCTGGGTCTCCATTCCATTTTTTGAATTGCATTCTTTTCTTCTTTCCACATTGACTTTGTTAATTCAGAGGCTGCACAGAATAAAAATAAATCTTATGCTCAGCAGGGTGACGAGAAGCTCACATTTAGGTGCAAAAAGGATGAACTAAAGACTATTACAGTATTTAATTTCAGATAACAAAGTGCACCACATGAGTAGACAAATGTATTTATTATTAATTGGAGTCACTCACCAGTGAGGGCCTACCAGGAGCAAGATGTTCTATTGGGTGTAAGGAGATACAAGAATGATTATCTTTGGGGAGTGCCTTCACATAGGAAATCCGACCCTGTGCTATGAGGTCGGTTAAAACAGATCCTGTAGTTGAGATACAATAAATGCACAGGGGAAGTGTAGAAAAGGGAGGGGATTCCTTCTCACTGGAGTTAACTGGGGAGCATTTAACAAGAATGTGGCATTTGAAATTTTCCCTAAAAGATAAGAACTAAATAGAGCATGAAATGGGAAGTATAAAGGAAGTGGTTTTGGTCTGGCAGGAGCACACGAGTGCCCTAAAGGGCATAACAGAAATACCAGGGGCAAAATATACTGAGGTCAGATTCTGAAGAACGATATTAAGAGTCTGGATTTCCATCAAAAGACAATTAGGATTTGTAGAATTTCTGTGTTGGAAAATAAAATAATGTGACCCCCAAAAGCCACCCCGACGGTGCATGGAGGATGTACTAGGGGGAGCCTGTGATCAGGGAGAGGAGTTAGATGGTTTCTGTGGTTGCTGGGTGGGAGATGAGCAGTGACACATCGCTGTAGCTATCCAGGGCTGTATAATAGATTACCCTAACGGGTACTGTTGACAAATGACAAACCATTATTGTCTTACATGTTTTATAGGTCAGGAATCCCAGTGTGGTTTGGTTGGGTGCCTGTCGGTCTCATGTCTTTAATGAGGTTGAAATCAAGTTTTGGGCCTTGGCTGCACTCTCTGTAAAGCTTGACTCAGAGAGAGCCAACTTCTGAGTTCAGTGTAGTAGTTGTATGCAGGTCTCAGCTCTTTGGAGTGGCTTGGAAGTCTCAGTGCCTTGCCTGTGAGTTCCTCCACAGGACAACTCACAGTGTGGCCGACACTGCTCAGAGCGAGAGAGGGGGCATAAAATGAAACTACAGGTTTTTTCTAACCTAATCCCAGAAGTGGACACATCAGTTTTGCCGTATTCTTTTCATTAGAAGCAAGATACTAGATCCAGCTCATACGTAAGAAGAGAAGATTAAACATGGCATGGAAATCAGTAGGTGGAGGTCAGTGAGACAAGCTTTCAGGTTTTCTGCCATAGAGGATCCTCATGGGCTGAATTACAACCCCCAAACGTATTGCTGACGTCATCAGAATGTGACCATATTCTGTGACAGGGCTTTAGGAGAGGTAAGGAAAGCACAGTGGGGTCGTATGAATGGCCCCTAATTCAATATGGCAGGTGGTCTTGTAAGAAGAGTAAGTGAGGGCCCAGGCCTTCAGAGAGGAAGGAACACTATGTGAAAACACAAAGACTGCCACTGACTAACCATGGAAAGAGGCCTGAGACTCAGAATGACATCTGTGACACCTGCTTGCAGATGTGTAGCCTCCAGTACTGCAAGAAAATAAATTTCTGGGGCAGCCCTGGAAAACTAAGGGAGCTATGAAGGTCTAAACGTGAGCAGTGAGAGGGGAAATGCAAAAGAGGGGAGAGTTATGAGAAGCGTTCAACAACTGCACTGTTAATTCTCAGATAGGAAACTGGTGACTCCCTAGGAACAAAACGAATTCTTACATTCTAACCAACTTAAGCAAAACTGTTCTTTCTCCACTTATTTCTTTACTTCTTTATTGGTTTGATGAAGGACACAGAACTGATAGAGCCAATGCAGTGTAACTTGCTTCCTGTTGCACATTTAACACCTTTAGTCACAGGATGCATTATTCAAAAGCAGACACTGGGCAGAATTTGACAGGCAAGATTTAGGGAGCAGTGGATGTGAAAAAGAAGGGAAGCTGGGCCTGGAGAGGGGGAGGTCCAGCTACAATTCACGCCCACCCTTGTCAGCAGTTTGGAAGAACGTGTTGGTGGGTTAAGTTGTCCTGCCCTGGACTGAAATGACTTGGCCTGAGTAATACCCTACTCCTGTTACTTCCTATGGACCACTCTGCAGGGCACACTTGGCAAGGTGCTCCTGAAGCTGAGATATGGCCTGGAGGAGCAGAAAGTTGCAGCTGTCTGCAACGGCCAGTCTTTCCTTTGGAAGGGTCTGGTGGTGGATCTCCAGGTTAAACACACCTTCCTCGATACAGGGTGAAATACATGTTGTAATGTGTAAGTTCTTGGAACTCAAAACCAACCCATATGCATTTAGGAAAACAGTCAACGTGTGACAAAAGCTGACTGTTTGCTAGTCACAATGCCGTGGCCTATAACACGATTTTATTTATTTTTCAGTAAAGCATTATGAGGTTATTTTATTACTATTTCCATGACACAAATGACAGTGCTTAATATTTAGAGAAGTGAAGTTTATCCTTCACAGGCATTCCATGGGCAGCAGATCAGGAGATAAAATCTGATTCTTTTTCCTCTAGAGTCCATCTCTTGATTACTCAGCTGTACTCCATGTTGACCAATGGATGGTGTTCGACTTAAAGCATTTCTTAAATGAGGTGTTGCAAGGTTTTTTTCCCCACATGTCTATACTGTCAAACAGCACTTCTAATGAAGGCATTAGCAGACATGCCTGTCAAAGCTGTAGAAGACAATTTTTGGAAAAGATGAATACTGCAGACACAAAACTCAAAGGCATAATGATGTTCAAAATTATTAGATGAAACTTAGGAGGGATTTATATGAAATTTTGCAGTTCTGAATTTCCATGCACAAATTCTGAATGAGGAACATCTGATCTAGAAACCGCTTATGTGAGAGAAAAAGCTATAGAGGATTTTACTGGCTCCAGAGAAACTCAGCGAAGCAGCCAAAGATTAAGTATGATTATCAGGTAGACCTGAGTTTGGATCTTAGTTCCAACATGTAATACATGGTTGGATACTTTTACTCTCTAAGACTGGATTTCTTTGTCTAAATTAGAGATAGTAATGCCACTTATCTTGACTACTTCAGAGACTTCTTAGGAATATTTTGGGGAAAAAAAACACATGTAAAAATACTTATAAATTATCACATAGAACATAAAGGCAAACTTTGCCATTGTTTTTAATGTGTGCTGTCTCACACCAGATACAGGACAGGTGTGAAGCACAAGATAGAGCAAGGTGGCTGGAGAGAGCACCAAGTTGCCATGGGCTACATCCTTCCCAGGCTCTTCTTTAGAAGGGTATCTGGCTCCGGTTGGGATGATGGTTTCGAATGTACTGACTCGAAAAATTCAGGATCTCTGTAATGGTTGTGGTAGTGTTTGGACACATTTCTGTGGAGATCCAATAACAGAAGGAACGACACAGATTCCAGGAAGACTCAAAGGACAAAAGAAAAAGTTATAACAAATTTCACACTCAAAGACTCTATGGACAATGTGTAGGGCTACTTTCTACCAAGTGCTTTCTGAGCATGAACTTTGTTACAATCAATTTTCCTTGTCTCTTCTCATTCCTCCTGTGATTGGTAGCTATTCTTCCACTTGATAGATTTGAACAAAAGCTCATATAAATAGAATAAAGAAAAAAGACAATGCTGACTATCAACAATGTACTAATCATTGTTGCACAATGTTTACAAACATTTAGTCTCACCATTGTCTTCGCTCTGCAGCTGGTAAAACGGAGGCTTTGTTGACATAAATATCTTATAAAGATAAACTATTCAGTTAATAACTCCTAGAGTTGGACAGGGATCCAGGTTTCTGACTGTAATGCTCTATGTCAAATATCTTTCCATCTCCACTGTCAAGACTGCACTGGGCTAAATTCTCTGCGCTGATGTCACCCCAGGCGCTGTTAGGGAAGGCAGAGTTGCTCACAGCAGGATTGCTAAAGTTTGTGGTGACAGTGCTTGCCACGAGCATTCATCTCCCTATGGGATGAGGTGAGGTCTTAATGGCCGCTGACCACCTCTCCTCCCATCCTTCTTGTACCTTTGCTCTTTGTGAGACTCCGGAGACCAGTCACTCTTAACAATTTCTAAGACGATATTATGGAGGTCATGAATCATTCAAATAGGTGCTATCTCAAGCCTAGCCTCAAGATGGCAGCTGTAATAACTATTGACACGGTGACAGGACCTTTGGGACCCTCCAAACTGCAGCAATATGAATCAGCCTCTACCACTTTAGTCTTTCACCTACACTTGAAGTCCAGCACTAGAATAAAAACACTAGAGTTGGTGCACATTCAGGGTTTAATAGTGGGGATGAAGGAAATTGCCTACATTTTTAACTTGGGTTCCTAGATCAGATCCCCAGGGACTACTTGGTGACATCTAGAGCCTGTATGTCATTGGCCAATCAGCAGTTTAAATACTCTCACACAGAACTGGGCACCAACGACACCCACCTACCCAGAATTTTTGCTTCTATCTGCAGATGCTCCCCCATCAATCACCCCACGAGTCCTGAAGGGCCTAGCTTAGTTACGTCCTAATCAGAAAAGGACTACAAAATGCTCTAAGATAAAAGGGAATGTTAGATGTCACCAAGTGGCACCATCTATAGGTACAGAAGCGTAGCTGTTTGGGAGCTAGAAAAGCTCTCTCCTGAGCCTCAAAGGAAGAAACTTCAGGACTAGGCAGGATAGAAATATTTGCTCATTTCAGACTTTAGTTCCTTACTCTGCTTACTCAGCCAGCCCAACCCTCTATCTGTTTTATGCCCTCCCCATATGATATTAGTGAAAATACCCTGCAGATGTGAAGTGCTATTTAACATTTTTGAGTTTTTTATTTCCACTATCCTCCTATCTGGCCAGGAGCAAAATGGCATGATACTGGAATTGGACCCTACTTAGAGAAAGAGAGCATTTCTGTCTGATTGCCTCAAAAAGTCCTCTGAAAGACTTTAATTGTGTGTGTGTGTGAGAGAGGAAAGAGTACAATTATTACTCCGAGACCTCCAGAGGGATTCTGGGCATGCAAATAACTGAACCTTGTGGAGCAGAACTGAGTAGGAACTCAGATACCCTATTCTGCCTCTAAGGAATTTGGTGTCAATGTGACTTATGAAAATGAGCAAACTCGGGAAGATGCTGTATTCCAGAATTATCACTCCATGAATCAGCATAAACTATGCTCTTGAGCCACAATATTCTTTTATGTTTTTCAAGATATATGGCAGCAAGATTCTCCTTGACAGAAAGAGCCTTTGGTGCCTGGAGGGCACAAAGCGAATTAGGAATTAGCAGGCTTAGACTGCAAGGGGGTTAGCGGGGAGTTAGCACAGCGATCCGTGAAGTGCCCTCTCACACGCAGCCTGCCTTCCCTGAGGGAAGTAATGCAGAGCCCACCGCCCAGAACATTCAAGCGAACAGGCCACCTTCTGTGCTGCCTTACAATCTCCATTGTTCTTGAATGAGAAGACAAATGACCACAACATTTCCTGGTTGTTTTAAAGTTCCATTCCGTAACTGTCCTAATAAGAAAAGGAGTATCTCAAGATAAAAATGAACTAATGACATAGTGACAGGACACTTATCAAATCCCCAGAAGACCTTAGAAAATCCAGAATAAATGAAAAACTTCTGGCCACGAGGGCAAAAACCAACATGGTTGGCAAGGATGGGTAGAAAACGGACCCTTTTCGCATGGTTGGGAGAAAGTAAATTACTGCTGCTATTGTAGAAAACAATAGGGAAGTTCCTTAGAAAATAGAAATGCCCTCTGTGAGTTGTACAGACTCTGGTTTGGATCTGATTCACTGTTACCCTGGCATCTCGTCCAACCTTTGGGAAGTAGAAAATGGCCTCAGATCAAGAGCTGCTTATCTTAAAACTCCTCTTCGAAGGACCTGATGCTGCCTTCCTCCCTTCGGTGTCCTCACACTGTCATGCTTTGCGGTCTGCTGTTCTTGTTGACATTGGTCTCTGTAGCGTGCCACTGACCTCCACATAAACAAATGCAGTGGTCAGTGGTATTAATTTGCTAGGATGACCACAACAAGTACCTTCCAAATTTATTTACCAAAATTTATTTTTCTCACAAACCTCAAGGCTAGAAGTCTATGATGGAGGTTCCGGAGTACTGGTTTCTTCCCAGGCTTGTCCCCTTTGGTCATCAATGGTTGTCTTCTTCCTGTGTCATCACATGGTCCTTCCTTTTGTGTCAGTGTCACATTTTCTCTTTGTGCCAGTCATTGCATTAGGGCATAACCTAATGATAGCAGTTTAATTTACTCACTTCCTTAAAGACCCAAAACGCTAATTTCTGAGTTGCTTGGAGTTAGAACTTCAACATAGGAATTTTTGTGGGATTCAGCTAAGCTCATAATACCATGTCTTTCAAATTTGATTTGATCTCTGTCTCTCTTACACATACACACACACACACACACACACACATGATGCACCTACACACATTCAGTTATCCTAAATCAATTTCCTACCTATCATGCTTTCCTACAATGGGCTAGCTGACCCTTTGTGTCTTGCCATTTTTATTTTGTTGGTTGATCATTTTTGGTCTTTGTTGCTGAATCCTCCACCTTTGAAGTCTCTTGGTCTTACCAGAATCTCAGGTGCTTTAATCACCACTGTTCATGTTCACACATTAGGTGATTTCATCCTGCTCTGGAGATGAAGAACTATCAGAGTGTGGTAATGGTTCTCAATGTATAACTCCAACAGCTGTGGGCTTTTCCCCTATGTGGATACTCTAAACATATGTCTAACTGCTTACTTTGCACTTTTATTGAAAATAAAATTCCTGATCTCACTCCCACCTCAAAACTGCTCTTTATATATCTTCCTTACCAGGGTAAGTGACATTTCTATCTACTTGGTTACCTACACCAAAATTTGAGAGTTACCATCAACTTATTTCTTCTGTTTATGTCTCACATCAGCTCCAACAACCATCCCTAAGAGCCTTACATTCAAAGTGCATTTAGGATGCACTTGTTGCTGGACTTCTCATCAGTATACTGTGTGCAAACATCTCTTAGCTGGATGTGGACCCCGAATTCATCTCCTTGCTTCCTCTTGAAGCCTCTCTTTTGGTCTGTTCTCCACACAGCAGTGAGTGATTCTTTTCAGATCTACTTATTTATGCACCTTCACTTTTGAAGGGTTCCTATGGCTTCCTGACACACAGAATAAAACCCGACGGTCTTCGCCACGGGTTACAGACCTCCCTGTGCTCTCACTGCTCCATCTGTACTCCGCCATGATTTTGCTACTCCGGCCGCCCTGTGCTGTGCCCCAGAGCCCACCTGAACACAATGAGATTATGCCATCGCTGTGCTATACTTCGCACTTGCTCTTCCTTTACCAGTGAGTTTGCACAGGACCCTCTTTCTCACTTAATTTCAGTCTCTGATCACACTGCATTTCAACAGCCAGGACTTTCCTGACCACCTATTTAAATTAGGATCTTGATCATTCTTTTTTCTATGTTTTACCTTACTTTTCTTGATAGTCTTTATCCTGTTCTCTTTATTTTTCCCAAAATGATTTTATTAGTTTATAAATGTACATGTTAAATTTTAAATTGACACATGAATAGTTTTACATACAATGCTTTAACATATGCTTATGTTGTGCAGTGATCATGGTGGGGTAATTATTGTATCCACACCTTCACACATTCATTATT
Source organism: Dinomys branickii (assembly GCA_004027595.1). Lineage (NCBI taxonomy): Eukaryota > Metazoa > Chordata > Mammalia > Rodentia > Dinomyidae > Dinomys > Dinomys branickii. Next base: position 14,814 of record PVLD010004917.1, read on the forward strand.
TCTTTGTGATGGGAATATTCAAAGTCCTCTTCTAGGTATTCTGAAGTACACAATATATGATCATTAACCATACTTGCCTTATTGTGCAATAGGACACCCCAACTTATTTCTCTTACATAATTGTAACGTTGTACCCATTGAGCATCCTTTCCGCACCCCACCCCCAAAACTCCACTTTCTCTTGCAACCCATTCTGTTCCCTGCTCCTGTGAGATCGGTATGTTTAGATGACACAGAAGAGTGACGTCGTGTGGCACTTATCTGTTTGAGTCCCTTTCATTTTGTCTTCTAGCTTTATATCTGTTGATGCAAACAATAGGATTTCATTCCTTGTTATGGTTGAATAATATTCCTTTATGTATGTAGACATTTTCTTTGTCTTTTCATTTGTACTGGAGACTCGGGTGGTTCTAGGCAGGCGCTTATTCCACTGAGCTATATCCCCAGCCCACTCGGGTGGTTCTGTTTTGGCTCTTGTGACTAGTGTTGTGGTAAACAAGGGAGTGCAGATACCGCTGTGATATACTCATTTAATTTTCTTTCACTCTATTCCCAGGGGTGGGATTGGTGGAACAGAGGGCATTTCTATTTTCTAAGGACCTTCCATATTGTTTTCTATAATGGCGGCAGTAACTTCCTTTCTCCCAGCCATGTGAAAAGGGTCCGTTTTCTCCTCATCCTTGCCAACCATTTGCTTTCTGCCCTTGTGGCCAGAAGTTTCTCATTTATTCTGGATTTTCTAAGATCTTCTGTGGATTTGATAAGTGTTCTACATGGAGAGGTCCATATGTTTCCCAAGAGTAGGGAAGTTTGCTGGGATCGCATCATTGAGTAAGTTTTCTATGTCTTTAACCTCCATCTCGCCTTTCGCAGACCCACATATGTATCCGTGCAGCGGTGTCCCGAGGGTTTGGAACGCTCTCTCCATTCTCTCCTTTGCTCAATCTTGTCTGGTGCTGAGACTCAATTCAGTGTTTTGATTTATTCATCTCTTCATTTCCAAGATTTCTTTCTTGTTCATTTTCAAAATCTCTCCTTGTTCAGTTTCTCATTCACATTCTACATTATCATCCTAATTTCATATCATTGTTTATCTGTGTTCTCTTAAATCTCGTTGAACTATTTATAATCATGCTTTTGAAATGTTTATGAGGCATTTTATCTGTGTTAATTTCTGTGCAACCCTGCTAAAATGTTATGGTCTCTTAGAAGTGCCTTATTATGCTGTCTTTTAAAATATTTGTTCTGCTCTTACACTGAGGTCTGTGAATCTGGTGGGTCAGTTACCTCCACCATTTTCATAAGGTGCCCTTCTTAGTAAATTTCTTCCTCCTGAAGATACATTTTCAGGAATCAGTTTGTTATGCAGTGTTTGCTTTGGTTTTAGTTTGGTACCTTCATGTAACCTCCCCGTAGCTCTTTAGCTATTGATAGTGAGTTTGGGCCGCACTCAGACACACTGTCTCTGCAGACCCACAGACCTTCTAGCAGTTCAGGTGTGGTATAGACAGCATTGCTAAATGTGTTGTTCCTACATTGGAGTGTGGCCCCTGTTAGGTAATGGGGGTCTCCTCAGACATTGTTGATATTAGCTCTGGAAAGAGTCTCTGGCTCTGGTGTCATAAGTAGCAGTAAGGGTCTGAAGCACTTGCCCTCTGATGAGATGGTGGCTCAGGTTGAAACACTGTATTGGGAGTGGAAGTGGCAGGAAGTACAGCAGCCTTTATGAGGTACTCAGACCCAGTACCAAGAGGAGCTTTTGCTCATACTAAGTGTGTGTGCATCTGGTGGTAGTAACTGCACAGGTGTGTGGCGCAGGAACTGTGGTGCCTGCCCAGGAATGGGCTGCTGACCTCCCAGCTAGCTGCTAGCTGTGCGTGCTCTGAGCCAGGGCACTGGCCAGGACTCCCTGACCAACTCAATCTGCAGTGACTGCCCAGGTGTGAATGAGAACAAGATGTGGCCAGAGCCACATAAAGTTCCTCCTTTGTCTCCTTTGGCCCTCTGGGCCCAGGGGAAGCAAGACAGTGAGAACCACAGTCTCACCCAAGGCCCTGTCATCCCAGCACAGCCTTCTGGGTGGGGCAGCAAAAGAACCACATGATCCCTTCTGACACTGTTGGCAGCAGGCTACTGCGCATGGGACACAGCAGGGAATCTGTGTTCCCTGATCTCTTGGGAAGTTGGTGCCCTCTGTTCCTTTCCATATCATAACGTCTGTCCTCTATAGTACAGGGAGCCAGCAAGCTTGGGTCAGAGTCACTCTGCGGGACCAAGTTGGGTTTGTGAGGCATGATCCATGGAGGCAGTGCAATAGAATGCCTACGGGGTCCTCAAGAGGAAAATTTGAGTTGTCTGAATTGAGACAATTGCTCCTTTCTCAAGGTGGTCCCTTACGATAACACCCTGGTAATTTGTTGGGGAATGGTGTGAGACCCTTTTCTAACTAACTCTGCAGTGTGGATTTCAGTTTGCTTAGGTGGGGTGCCAGGCATGAGGACGGTGTAACACTCCAGTAGCTCAGACTGTCAACACCTTTGCTGACAGAGTTTGCTGAGACTCTCACTCTTAGCCCTGCCCAGGGAAACACCCCCTCCTCAGCTGTGGAACCAGAATCACAATGGAGGAACATTTTGTTCCTCTTTCTATGCTATGGTTCCAGTCTCTAAATCTTATAAGGTTCCAGTCTCTCTTATTAATTTCCAGACTGCCAGTGAGAAGGCACCTCAGAATGCATTTAGATACCTCTTCCTTTGGCTCCTTGTTATGGAGTAGATGAAAGCTAGGAAATTTTATTCTACCTCAGCCATTTTGAAATCCACCCATCCCTGAGTCTTTTAAAAACTATTTTGATTTTGCTTAACATGTTATAATAGGGCCGGCATATTTCAAACATGCACACACATGCACTTACCAAATCTAACCTTCCTTTATCCTCCTCTTCCGCACCTTCCCCACCTTCAAGATCACACATTACCATTATGGTGATATAGCACTGTGACTTTGCCTCTGCCCAGGACATTGATACTTTTTTTATGTTTTTATCTTACTAGTTATCATCCTTTCACTTGTGGTTAAGACACTTTTTTTTTTTTTGGTCTTTTTGAGAAAGGATCAAGCTATGCAGTCCAGGCTGGCCTTGAGCTCACTTTGTAGCCCAGGCTGGTCTCAGACTCACAACCATCCTCCTGCCACAGCCTCCTGTGTGCTGGGGTTACAAGTGCGCACCACCACGCCTGGCCTAAAGCACTTTCTTAAGCATTTTCCATAAGGCTGGTCTTACGATAAATTCCCTCTATGTTTTCTTCTCTAGGAAAGATATTTATTCTTCATTTCCAAGAAATATCTTCAGCAGCTATAATATTTTCTGTTGGCTTTTTCTTTCTTTTTTTTTTTTTTCTTTTTGCTTTCACCACTCTAAATATGTATATATATTCTCTTCTGAACTGCAAGGTTTTTGCTGAGCAATTGGCTCAAAGTCTAACAGGGATTCCCTTTCATATGACTTGACACTTTTTTCTTGCTCTTTTTTTAGGAAATTATTAATGGTTGCTGCATTACATATTGATATGTTCAAAGTAGTTTCTCAGGAGGACAAATAGAGACATGCAAGATCGCTCAGATAATCATTAACTGTTCCTTTTTCTTGCTCTTCTTGGAATATTTTTTGCTTTTTATATTTTAAAACTTAAGTTCATTGGGAAGGTTTAGATGTATATAATAATCACATTCATCACAGGGAATTTGTACCTGTACCTGACTTCATGTTGTTTTGAGACAGGGTTTCACTATACAGTTCTGGCTGGCCTTGAACTCACTTTGTAGCCCATGCTGGCCTCTAACTCACAGTGATGCTCCTGTCTCAGCCTCCCAAGTGCTGGGATGTCAGGTGTGCACCACCACGCCATTCATGAACATGATATACCTTGGCTGTTCTTTTTCTCCCCAACTCCCACTTCTTTCAGCCCCCTTCCCTTCCTCACTAATAAAGCTTTGTTTTCATTTTCCATACTCTCTCCTTGTTTTTCTTTTCCTTCATTTCCTCCTATGCCCGCCCTTGTTCCCTTTCCAATTTGAGCATTTTATTCTTATTTCACAATATCTATTATAAATTTTGTTCCTTATGTACACTTTTAGTTTCTCACACCAGAGGACAATGTGGTATTTACACATGTGTGTCTGATTTATTTCACTTCATAGCATGGTCTCAAGGTGCATCCATTTACCTAGAAATGTCTCTGGTTTATTCTTCTTTATGGCTAAGTAGTACTCCACTGCATAAAAACCCCAACCTCTTCATCTATTCCTTGGTTGGTGCGTATCTGGGCTGTTTCCAGCATTTAGCTATTACAGACTGTGCTGCTCTGAGATGTGTGATGTGTCGCTGCAGAGTAAGACTTTTCATTCTTTGGGGAAGATACTGAGAAATGGCGCACCTAAGTCAGAGGGAACCTCTAGCCTTAGTTTTCTGAAGGATCACATTGCTCCCATTCATGATAAAAACCCTATAGAAAATCGGAATAGTTCTTTGTCTCAATCTGATAAAAAGCCACCTGTGACACACCAACAACCAGCCTGACACCAAATGAACAAAAAACTGAATGCTTTCTCTGTAAAATCAGGAACAAGACAAGGAAGTCCACTGTCACCAGCCTATTCCATATCGCTCTGGAAACATTAGCCAGAGCATTTGCACAAGAGAAAGAAATAAAAGGAGTAACGATAGCAAAGGAAGAAGTTAAGCTATCATTACTTGTGGATGACTTTATACTCTACATAGAAGACCCCCAAAGCTCCTGCAAAAGACCTCTACATTTAATAACCAAATTCAGTCAAATAGCTGATTTCAAAATCAGCATTCATAAATCAATAGCATTCCTATATGCAAATAAGAAACTCACTGTGAGAAATTTGGGAAACCACAATAGTATCCAAGAAAAATGAAATACCTAGGAATCAATCTAATGAAGAAAGTAAAAGATCTTTACATTAAAAACTACAGTACTCTGAAAAAGGACATCAAAGAGGATATCATAAAATGGAAAGATATTCTTTGCTCTTGGGTAAGAAGAACCCATATAGTGTAAAGGGGCATACTACCAAAATTGTTATAGAAATTTAATGCAATCACAATCAAAATATCAATAGCAAACCTCAAAGAATTAGAGAAAATAACCCTAAAATTAATTTGGAACCCAAAGAGATGTAGAATAGCAAAAACAGTTCTGGGCAATGAAAGCAATGCAGGAAGCATCAGAATCCCTGACCTGAAAATATACTACAAAGCTACTGTGATAAAAACAGCATGGTACTTAAAAAAAGACTGAAAGATTAATGGAGCAGATTATAAGATGCAGAAACAACTCCAAACATACTCAGCCACCTTCTCATCGAAAAAGGGGCCAAACATTTTCAGTGGAAGAAAGTATCTTTAGTAAATGGGGCTGGAAAAACTGACTTTCCACATATTGAAAACTAAGACCATATCTATCACCATGCACTAAACTATAATCAAAATGGATCAAACATCTAAATGTTAAAACAGAAACACTAAATCCACTGGAAGAGAAAGCAGGTAGAACTCTTGAAGATACAGATATAGGCAAAGACTTTATAAACAAAGCCATGACTGCATGGGAAATACAAAGAATCAACAACTGGTATCTCTTTTTATTAAAAAGCTTGGCAAAGTGAAAAAAAAATCACCAACAGAATAAAGGGACAACCCACAGAATGGGGAAAAAACTTTTGCCAGCTATTCTCAGAAAAAGGACTAACATCTAGAATATATAAAGACCTAAAAAAACTCATATGACTCCAAATTTAAAGACTCAATCCCAAAACAGGCATCTAAAATTAATACACCCTTCTCAGATAAAGAAGTACTAGCAGCAAATAAATATATGAAAAAATATTCAACATCACTGCTTATTTGAGAGATGGAAATTAAAATAAAGCTGATATTCCATCTCAGTCCAGAAAGAATGGCTATTACCAAAAAATCAACCAGCAACAAATGCTGTGGGGCTGTGGGGCTGTGGGGAAAAGGAACCATTTTCTGCTGTTGGTAGGAGTGTTGCTTGTTTGCTTTTTAATTTGAAGGAGGACTTCTGTGGTTTGACTTTAAATACGTTTCTGTTAATTTCACAAAACTGGCTGTCCCTATCTTATGTAAGACTTAGGAAATTTTCCAGTATTATTTTATTAGATAACTTTTTTGCTTTTCTCCTCACTCTGAAACTTTCTTAATGTAAGGCTTTTAAAATTTTTGTATTTTTCTTCTAAAGATAGTCCTGAACTCCGTGGGTGATTTTAGCTGTTTTCATTCCTACTTTTCTTCTGACTGGGTTGTTTCAGAAGAACTGCCCTCAAGAATTCTATGTTCCGTTTGATTAAATATGCTACTGTAGCTCCCAACTGTAATTTTTAATTTCACTCATTGATTTCTTCAGCTCCAAGATTTGTGTTTGGTTACTTTTTTTAAAATGATACCTCCTGAATTTCTCATTCACATCATGAATTGTTTTTATAATTTTGTTGAGTAGTCTGTGTGTATTCTTTTGTATGTCACTGAAGTTTTAAAAATATTTTTGCTTAGAATATCTTTTCAGGCAATTCATACGTTTATGCTTCTTGGTGTTGAAATAGTACCTCACTTTATCAGATGTGCCTTGTCCTTGCATTGATATATGTACACCTAGTGTAATGGTAGCCTCTTCTAATTTTATAGGGTGATTTTTCCAAGAAAAGTCTCCTCCTGTAGGAGTATCATTGTGTGTTGGCTGGGTAGAGAGTGTGCTTTAGTTTCCAGTGGACAGAGTAGTGTAGTTTCTGTGTAGTTTCTCTTAGCTGTAGTCAAAGGCAGCAATTCCCACGGAGACCTGTGTGGTCAGGCTGCTGACTCAGCCTGGGGCTCTCCTGGGATGAGTACATTTGCAAGGTGAGCCTTTACAGACTGTGCAGGTCTGGTTTGGGCAGCTTTTCTCATGGGCAGGACCACTTATCCTTTCAGGGTAAGGAGATCAAGTACACTCCAGTGCCTGGACACTGGACCTAAGTTCTGAGAGGTTGGCCTTGGGGCACTGCAGTCACTAGGCAGTGGAGGGTGGAACAGGTTCCACACAGTGTGCTTCTAGGGATACGGGACAGGAGCAGCTTGGTTGGAAGTGACGCTACATTGTGTGTGAATGCGGCATAAAGTCTGTGAAGCCTCAGGGGTGGAGAGACCCAGTCACTAGTGGCTTCCAGAATAGAAAGCATTTTGGCAGAAGCTCTCACTTCAAGAACGGTTTAGACTGAGTTGTTGTAACTTTAGTCTTGGGAGCGGGGGGGGGGGGGGGGGGCACCATGTGATCTCCTTTTCTTGGGGTAGAACAGCCATTTCAGCTCTAGGAAGTTTTCTAAACTGGGCCAGATCCCCCAGGGACGGCAGGATACTCCGGGGCCAAACACTGCAAACATCCACAGCATTAATGGGAACTGCTGGCGTCTTCCTGCTTACCTCTTCTCTGCAGGGGGGACTGCATTCTGCTCTGGTTTGATCATGACTGTGAGAGGCAGGGTGCTCATTCTTCCCTGTGAGTAATCCTTCTTCTGCTGGTTCCACAGGCTTTCCAGCCTTCCCCTATGCACTCCACCATCCTCCCTGAAACAGGCACATCCGAATACTTGTTGTTTCGGTTCCTTACTTTTATAGGAGATACGGCTGTTAGGCACCTCTAGTCAGCCATTTTTCTCAATCTCTCTTAGCCTTATCAGTTTTATTTCCACTGGTATTTATTTATTTATTTTTAATTTCCCATTCCCATCCTTGAAATGTCAGCTGTCCGGGTCAGGACATTTATTCATTCTGAAACCACTCATTTCCTTTCTCCTCCATTCAACTGGAGATGAAACAAAGAGAATTTCGTGCAATACATGTTCTGTGCTAGGTACTGAGGATGAGGGGGGCAACCAGTACCAGGTGCAGTGGCTCTGTAGGGGCAGTCTTTAAAGACAATTAACTACATTTCTTCCCCCAAATGAAGATTCACGGGACACAGAAAAATGGATGACACTGTAGGTACTTTTTAACCCAGAGTCTTGGACACAGAGAATGAAAAGGTAAAATATGGTGGATGAACACCAGGCAGAACTTGGTGACGTTAACAGCAGTGGACTGCTGCACAGTGCAGCGTAGATAGGCCTCAGATACACAGTGCTGAGTAAAACGAACAAGTTATTAAACAGAAGAACATTTATATGAATTTAAAATGCATGGGAAAAGGGTATTGTTACATTTTTGAAGAGGAAATAAAAAAAATAAGAGGTCCTATGCACATGAAAATGCTGTAGTGGACAAGATGAGAACAGGACATGAGGAAAAAAGTAATAAAATGAATCAGGAAGTAAACAAGTGAATAAACAGACCTAACAAAAAAAATTCAGTGCTTTTCAGAAGCAGCAGCATCCTGGATCGTGGATTCTAAGTGCACTTCATCCTTTTCCATTTTGTCTAATATCCAAATATGCCTTCCAGTTTTTCTGCAGCCATGTGTGGAACAACAATTACTAATATTCAAAGTATGTCACTAAGAACCTGGGAGATTCTAAAGTTGAACATAAGGATTTGGTTGTGCTTTATATTCTCCACTTACTAAGGCAAAAGAATGGTTACTAAAAATGTTAGTCAAAAAATTCAATTAGCAAGATGCTTGGAGCTTTCCAGTTGACTGATATTTTATAGTATGTGACTTAAGTAAAGTTTCAGAGCTCACTCAGCCATTGCTGCTAGCGGTAAAAGTGAATTATGTGGTGACCCAGACCACTGAATAATGATTTCTCACAAGACAGTGAAGTGGTTCTGTGTACTGTGTTTGAATTGAGCCTACTCACACCTGTATCCTATTTCTTCTATTTGATGTCCATGTGATTGGGCCATTTATATAACTTTACTAAGCTTTGATATCTTTAGTTTTTAGATGGAGGATAGCACCCTTGTTTATGGGGTCCTGGTAAGGATTAGGTGAAATATTTCATGTGAAACAGAATAACCCTTAGTAACCAATACATAGGTGATAAATATTTTTCTATATCAGTATTCTTTTACTGATTATGTATTCAGATTTCACTGTCAGATATGTTTTAAATACTGACAGGAAGTACCAAGAGATGACTTTTTTGACATTCTAACAATATAATAATTGAATACAATTTCACCTTTTCTGATCTCCAAAAGTCTACAAATGTCTGAGGTCTACTTGATCCTTGCTATAAAGTTAATGGAGTGAAGTTAGTGGAGTGAAGGTACGACTTGTAATAAAATAAAGTCGTCACTTTAGAAACAATTTATTTAAAAATATTTATTAAATACTAAATGCTATAAAGATCCCAAATAAACACAGATTTCCCCTGCCCTTATGGAGCTCATTCTAATAAAGGAGATTTTATTTTATTTTTTTTATTATTTTTTTTATTTTTTTCTGGTACCGGGGATCGAAAAAAGGAGATTTTAAAAAACAAAAATAAGACGGGCATGGTGGCACATGCCTGTAATCCCAGCACTTGTGAGTGTGAGGCAGGAGGATCATTGTGAGTTCGAGACCAACCTGGGCTATAAAAGGAGCTCAAGGCCAGCCTGAACTGCAGAGTGACACCCTGCCTCAAAAAAAACAAGAAAAAAAAAAATAATAATACATTGGTACAATAGAGGTAGGTTGAAATTACAGTAGTAACATAAAAGTTAATTAGATTCTCCTTGAACTGAGCAGGAGAATTTTTATCAAGAGATGGTGATACTGAGCCTGCAAGGACGTGGGAAATTTTGTGGGCAGAAAGAATGGCTAGGGCACTTGATATAAAGGACGCCCCACCCACCAAGGTGTGGAGGGTTGGCCACACGGGGCATCAGGAGGACTGTAGGTCTGCTTTATCAGAACTTTGGAGGGGGAAGACATGGGAGAAGACCTTAAATTCCAAATTAAGAATGCTGGCTGTGTCCAGAGACTTCATTAGATCACTAAACGGTGTGAAACAAAGAGTAATATTGCAAGAGTGCTTCTAGAGATCCTAATCTGGTAACACTGTAAAGCGACCAGGAGACAGGCTATAAGGAGAAGGTTCATGTAGTCCTTAGGTAACCACAATGAAATGCAGTAGCAGTGGTGTACCACTAAGGTGGAGGTGGTAAAACAGGTAGAATTTAGAACTAAGAGGCGAGGAGAAGAATGAACTGAAAAAACATAGAAAATAACGGTTCTGGAATTAACTAAAGTAAGGAACATAGGCACAGGAGTAGGTTGGTGGGAGAACGATTGCTCGAAGACACCCTCACTGGTGGCTGCTGAACAAGTGCAGTGCAGTGCAGAGACAGACTGAGAAGTTTGGGCTGATCATGAGGACTTAGAAATCACTGCTCTGGAATTACCCAAGGGTGAGAGTGGTACAGTGATGACAAGAACAGCAATGAACAAGCCTGAGAAATAACATTCAAGGAATAAGTAAAGAGGTGCAAAATAGGTCTAGGAGAAAGCAAAATGTAAGGACCCAAGATAACGTGAGTTCATTTTTTTGTTGTTGTTGCTGTTTGTTTTAAGAAAGGGGTTGTCAGTAGAAAGTAGGCAGGAAAAACGTCAAATAAGCAGTGGCTCTGGAACTGAAATATGGATTTGGAATTAGGCTTTTAGACTTCTCAGGAAAGCATTGATAAGAACACAGAGCCAATTGCCACCTTTTAGTTAAGGAGCAAATGGAAGGAGGTAAAGTGAAGGTAAGAATATTCTTTCAGAAAGACTGGATGCTAAAATGGGAGGGCATGAGACGTAGGGAGGTATATACCCAAAATTACCACTTCAAACCTTCCACATCTTTCCAGAGTACAAATATCCTTAAAGATTTATATACACAAATCACTTAGTTCTTTGAGTCTCTAAGAGCAGTGACTTAATTAGTGGGTTAGTGTCTTTTTTTCCTGCCCTATTCAGAGAAAATGAGGGAGGAAGAAAAATAGAACATACATTGTTAAGCTGAGTTCTGTGATTATTTATTTAAAATATACTGAATATGTACTACATTCATTCAACAAATACTTATTGAATACCAATTATGTGCTCATGCTGTACCAAGTCTTAGGCAGATGGAGGTAAAAGTATGTAACAGTGTAAAATGATATTTCTATAATGTTATAAAATAAACCCTAATCTACTAATCAGGATACATCTTAATATCCTATGCCTGCTAAGACATAAAGCGGGTACATAATTTTGAGATATACAGTTTCTTTTTCTCTATAACTACCATGTGATAGTAATTCTTAAACCTTTGAAATACTTTTATCAGAATTTCCAGTAATGGACACCTCCCAAAAGTATAGTTCAGTTTTAGGGAAGCAAAAGAAATTAGCCTTATATATTAAAAAATAAAAATTGTACGCCCTAAGGCTACAGAAACCAAACATAAACATGGTGACAAAATTCAAAAATAACTTTAGATTGGAACTGGAAATGATTCCTTATTTTAAAGGTGATAGAATTACAGTTGCAGACTTGGGGTTTTCTTGAAGAAAACAATTTTTAGAAAATTATTCAATATTACATGCAGTATTTAGGGTTGCGGAGCATGGTATATATAGCTGACTATCAAATGATGGAGAGAAAAAAATGTATGTATATACCTGGAGCACAAGACAGACAATGCAAATGTGAACAACTGGTGAATCTAAGCAAAAGTCCTTTGTACTATTTTTGACACTTCTCTGTAAAATTTAAAATTATATAAATATAAAAAGATTCCCTCAAATTTTATTCAATATTAGGGAAACTGTTATGAGAGTAAATTCAAAAAATTTCAAATTCATCTCAAGCTTACAAAGAAGAGAATAAGTTTATAAAATGGAAATATTCTGTATTAGATGGGCCCTACACAGGAAAAGGGTAAGCCCTTGGATGCTAGAGATGTTACAAGATTAAAAATTCTGCAGAAACAAAACAGCACAAAGATGATGAAATTCAGCACTTGAGTGAGTGCCCCAGACTCCAACCCCTTCTTCAGAGGAGTCGGGTAAGTATTTAAGTTATCAAAGAGAACTGTTACTCAGCTAAAGCTTTAGGATATTAAATATACCAGAAAAACCACTACACTTAGTGAAATGATCACAGTTGAACAATATTCAAACAAGATGCTTAACTAAACCATCCAGGTGATCAAATTAAAAAATCTGCACTTAATGTTCATAACCTTTCTTTCTTCTTCTTTCACCTTCTCCTTCTCCTTTCTTCTTTCTTCTTCCTTCTGTCTTCTTCTTTCTTCTTCCTCTTCCTTCTTTTTATCCTTTTGAGACAGGGTCTCACTATGCAGGTCAGGCTGACCTTGAGTTCACCTTGTAACCAACGTAGGTCTCAGCCAAGGTAGGTCTTGAAATTGCCAGATCCTCCTTTTTCAGCTTTCCGAGCGCTGGGATTACAGGCGTGTGCCACCACCCATGGCAGTTCATAACCTTTAAAACTACGGCATAGGTTAGATAGAACTCTGCGCATGCCCCTAACTGCTGACCTCTGACCCCTGACGCCATTCTCAGAGAATCCCGCCCCCCATCAGAACCATCACTGCCCACTTCAGCTCCGCCCACTTTTACCTCCTCTAGTTCCGCCTGCTACTATTTAAGGCCCTTGCCCCCTGCTGCCCACCCGCATCTCGAACTTTCCCCTCTTGGCCCCACCCACTTCTGAAATCTTCCTCTTTCCTGCCCCTCCAACTTCTAGAACCTCCCTCCTTCCGGCCCCGCCCACTTCTGTAACCTTCCATTTCCACTTTGCCTCAGACGCGCCGTCCATCAGCCTCACTTCCCTTCAGACTCTCCCTGGGGCCAGCGCTTAGCTGCTGACCGCTTCTTCAGCCACCCTGGGGGGCCAACGAGTACATCGCCACCTTGGCAGCCGCCGCCACCTTGGCAGCCGCCGCCACCACTGCTGCCCTCCTGCTCGCGCTAACCACGAGGCTGGCGCCGACATCGTGGCCTTTGCTGCCGCCTTGGGCCTCACGGCACCCGCCATGGCCGCTGCGCCCCCGCCGCTGCGCCGGAACTACCACGCCGAGTGTGAGGCCGCGGTCAACAAGCAGATCCAGCTGCAGCTATCCGCCGTCCAGGTCTACCTGTCCATGGCCGTCTACTGCGGCCGCCCTGACGTGGGCCTGCATCAGCTGTCGCGCTACTTCCTGAGCAGCTCGCACCGCTGGCAGGAGCTGGCGGAGAAGCTCATGCTCATGCAGACCGAGCGCGGCGGCCGCGTCGTCCTGAGCGACACCGCGGAGCCCGGCGTGGAGGACTGGGGCGACTCCGAGGAGGCCACGTCCTGCGCCCTGCATCTGGAGGCCACGGTGCGCCAGAGCATCCTGAAGCTGCAGCGCCTGGCGGCCAGGAAGGGCGACCGCTGCCTGTGCGACTTCCTGCTGTGCCACTACCTGCGGCCGCAGGTCCGCGTGCTCAGTGAGCTGGGCCAGTACGCGAGCAGCCTGCGCAAGCAGCGGCCCCGCAAGGAGAGCCAGATCACCGCGCTCTTCGGCAAGCTCAGCCTGGGCGACGGCGACAAGGAGGACTGAGCAAGGACCTGGGCGGGGCCGGGGTTCTCTGCGCGCGAGCCTCTGTAGCCTCTTTTGCCTTGGCTCTTTCCTGTGTTGGACTGTTGCTTCCAATATAGAGTTACTTGGTTCTTAATGTAAAAAAAAGAAAAAAAAAAAAGAACTTGTACAACTTGTTAAAAATTTGCTGTAAGGTTCTGCCAGTGATACAACATGATACGATAATTCTGGTGCAGCCATTCTTCAGCAGTAATTGTTAAAGGTCTACTATGTAACAAGCGATTGTCAAGGAATGGAAGGAAAATTAGTGGACAAGGCTGCTGTCCTTACTGTGGTGAATGTTGTAATAAAAAGCATGGATAAAATCCACGGGCTACGATTCTCATTCTCGAACGCGTCCCCAGAGAGTATGTTGCAGTTTATCAGCCTGTGGAGCGATGAATAGGGGTATGGTGCATAGAGAAAAGGAAGGAGAGAGTTTAGGTAGAAAGAAACAATGCTTGAAAAAACCTGCCAGGAAAATATTTGTTCAGGGGTAAAATCTATTAGGAATATACATATCCTGTGTTTCAGGACATTTTGCATGAATATGCCCCATCTGTATTTTTATGTGTTCTTCACCAAAGAAGTAGGGAGCCTCTCAAAGGCGCGGAAATTGCATGGAGCCCTCACCATCATGGGGTGCTGACACTGTGGGTGGGGCCGGGCCCTCTCAGCAAGGGGTCTGCCTTTACCTGGACTTCCCTCAGCGCCCTGCCCTCTTGCATTTCGACCATATTTTAGATCCCAAGGAAATCACTGGTGTTTTGTATCCTGCTTGCAGCAATCCCTTCCCAACACAATAAGGGTTATTGTAGCAGGGCAGTGTAAAAGGTGTAGAGGGATGATGCCCCTTAAGAGTTTGCCTGAGCTTTACTGGGCTAGGGTGAGCAAAAGGGTGGGGTGCTCCCTGGGCTTCCTGCTGAGCTAGGAGGAGCACACGCACGGAACCAAAGCCACCTTAGAAAAACATCGTAAGAAATGAGTTGTTAAGCAGAGAGAAACTTTTATATCGGTAACGAAAAACAAATTTAGATTAACCGTGCTAGAAGAAATCAGCTATTAAATCTAATTAATAACCTTGCTATTCTTCAGAAAATACTGCAAGTGAAGGATCAGAGTTTGCAGCCCCAAACATTAGCAAAATGGTACTAAAAAATGCATGATAGGACAGTAGTTAATAAAAAATGATGACATTCTGGATTTTGAATTCTTTTGGTTTGTCAGTTTTTTAAAAATTGTAATATGGAGTGAATTTGTATTTATAATTTTGTGATTATTTTCTTAACTCGAAGTTAACACAAGGATGTGGTCTCACAAAACCTAGATTTTTGTTTTTAAGTCTTTTTGAGACAGGATCTTACCATGCAGTTCAGACTGGCCTTCAGCTCACTTTGCAGTCCAGACTGGTCTCAAACTTGATAGGATCCTCCTGCATCAGCCTACTGAGTGATGGTATTACAGGCACGCCCTGCCATGCCCAGCACTCATATATTTTTGTAATAGTGCTAAAGGTTAGAGGTGAAAGTACTTTTCCCTTGCAAGTTTCCCCTTCTCTGGAATTTTTGACCAAAATATAGTACAAGGACAGTAACCAAAAGCGTATGTATGTTCACACACATTATATATATACAAGGAGAGGCTGACAATTATTGTAATGTTACATAAATTTTCAAAATTTATTACATTAAAAGCACATGTCGGTTTTGTTTTTGTGTTGTTTGATTTTGTCTTCATTGGTTTTTTTTTTTTGGCGGTACTGGGGATCGAACTCAGGACCCTGCACTTGCTAGGAAGGCGCTTATTCCACTGAACTATATCCCCAGCCCTCTTTATTGGTTTTTATTAAAGGAAAGACATTAACAGACATCCATTACAAAATAGCACAAGAACAATACAAGCAATACTGAATTACAGACAAGGTGACAGAAAATTAATAATGATTGTTGTATTACATATTGGTATCTTCACAGTTGTTAGGAAAACAAATATAGACATGCAAGATTGATCAAATAATTAATCTTTAACTGTTCCTTTCAATAGAGAGATAGAAGCCAGTAGTACAGCTATGTTAGCTATCCTGTATATACATACATACATAATTTTCCCCTTCTTTCTTTTTTCCCTCATCCAAGTTGCTTTTTATTTTTGAGCAGTTTCTTTTCATTTCACAGTGTCTATCATACCTCCTTATTTTTATTCACTCTTTCAGGTTCTTACACTAGTGAGACACTACATTGCTTACAATGCACATCTGATTTATTTCATTTATGAGTATGGCCTCTAGTTGTGACCATTTACCTATAAAAGCCTCGATTATCTTTCTTTATAGCTGAGTAACATTTCATTATATAAAAATACTACAAGTTTTTTTATTCATTCCTCAGTGGATGGACATTTGGGTTGCTTCCATGATTTAGCTATTACAAATTGTGCTGCTATAAACACGGGTGCACATATATCACTGTGATATGATGTTGTCAGATCTTCTGGGAAAATACCCAGAAGGAGAATAGCTGGGTTGAATGGGACCTGTAGACCTAGTTTGCTGAGGAATCTCCAAACTGATTTCACAATGGTTTCACCAGTCTGCACTCCCACCAGCAGTGGAGAAGAGTTCCTATTTCTCCACAGCCTTGCCAGCATTTGTTATTGTTGCATTTCTTAATGAAAGCCATTCTTACTGGGTAAGATGTTAGTTTTTTAATTTTTAAAATGAAAAGTAAGTGTATTAAAAGATTTTTTTAAAGGCATATTACCGTTAACCCAGCTTAAAGCACCAACCCTACTTTTAACACATGTCCTCTTCTTGCCACTTTTTGAAGCAGTTTTGGCATTCCTCTTTCGTGAGTGTCTTTACAGGATGTGGTAAAATAATATGGTGAAGACTGCTGCTCCGTGCCATAGAGTGGAAAAGAAGGACGGTAAGATGCACATGATAGTGTGCTCTCATCATTTTCATCTGACCTGACATGCCTTAAGACACTCAGCCATGTGACTTCGGCTCTTCCTCAAAGTTACAAGGACCCTGAAATGTAAATCTTTTGAATCAATTGAGAACTTCAAGGCAGTCAGAGAAGCAGAGCTAAAGACACGTTTGTGGATTTCTAGAGCTCCTTCATAACATGCCAAGAGGCATGGAATAAGGGTTTAATGAGGGAGAGAGTTTTGTTGAAGGAGCTGAATGCCAATGTATCTCTTATTATAATTAATATTTGTAATTTAAACACGAGCCAGGTCTTTGGATCATATCTTTTATGTGTGTGTGTATATCCATATACAGTAATGTATCACAGACCAGCAGAGGCTGGTCCTGGCAGGTGCATTCTTAGTGAATTCTGTCTTTATGTGAAGACACTACATGGTATAGGCCACCCCCTCAGTGTGGCCTGTCAAAGCAATCAAGAGACAAGGTTAACATGAGCTATTGGAGACTGCTGACAGCATAACCCAGCACAGAGTTTTACAGTAAATTTTTAAAAAATCATGTAAGTTCTACTTATATGAAAGATTCCAAACGAATGATAAAACACAAGTGCAGAAAGTGCATAAACAAACAACACTATAATTTGTTATCAAATATTAGGTGCTGCACATAGTTGTATGTTCTATTGTATTGGTTACTCAGTGTAGGTTAGTGATTGGGCCAGAGTGCTAGTAAGGGAATTTGGCAGGTGTAAATGGTTATTGTCTTTATTCAGACGTTTCCAAGCAGCAAGGTCTGCTACAAATCCACAAGTAATGTGCTGTGCTATGCTAACGCAGTGCTAAAAAATTTCCAGCTCTCTTAAATATTGTAAGACCATTGTCATATATTCATTCTCTAATTGGCTGGAATAGTGTGTGCATGTGTGTGTGTGTGTGTGTGTGTGTGTGTATGTGTGTGTGTGTGTAACTTCCTAAATTTCAAGTTAGTGTGTAGGGAATTTGGACACAGAGTATGGATGGTAAGAAAGAAGCTGTGGAACCTTTAATGGGTATGGCCCAATGGCAGGCCTTTAGGTCATTCAAAGCACTGTCCTAGAAAGAGATTAAGTACTTCTGGGACTCTTGCAGGTTTGTGGAAGAGTGTTGCTATCAAACAGTAAGCTTGAGCCCTGAATTCCTGTCTCACCTGTGATTCCCCTTTTGCTTATACCCCCTCCCCATGTTGCCATCAGTTACAAGAGCTTTGCCAGCATTGTTGTTCTTGCTGTTTGGATTTTCAACCTCCAAGGCCAGGAGCTAAATAAACCCATTTTCTTTTTAAGTTCCTCACTCTTTAATTAATTTTAATTAATTAATTAATTAATTTTAATTAATTAATTAAATTATAGGAATAGAAAATGGATTAATGCAACAGCTAGATAGAAGAAATGGATAGACAGAATCAGATAGATAGAGAGATAGAGGTAAAAGAGAGACAGACTACAGGTATACATTACAGTACACTCTTTTAGTATTTTATATGAAACTACTTGGCAAAACACTATTATCTAAGGTGTAAGACCTCCTGCTTATGTACCTTTGAATCTGATTTAGTTTTACCCATAAATCAAGGTCTAACTTTTAACTTACTCAATTTCCAGTTCAGTGCAGGTGAAACACAAGACGTTGCTGCTTGCAACCATGTGTATAAAGACAATAACCAGTTACAACTGACAAATTTACTCACTAGTACTCTGGCCCAACCACTAATCTACACTGAATAACCAACCACCAGCCTCTCTTTCCTTGGTCATTAGTATTGGTTGAAACAAAATAGTAGGGGCAGGCAGTCCTTATCTGATAATAGGAAACTGCAGAGAACTTTTTATGATAAACCTAATTCTATATTGTTTAAAAGTTTGGAGAAACTATAAGCTTTTAAAGCCTAAAGTGCACCTGCAGGAATGATTTTAAAGATAGTGACATTGGACTTAATAGATAAAATGAACAGAACTGAGACTTTTTGGAGAAGTAGTTGACTAATGAGATGATTTAAAAACTGGACAGAAATAATTAGAAAGGGAATGAGAAAAATATCCTAGGACCGTCCAAAGGTGAGATATTCAAAGTAGATGACAAAATTGCTTTGAAGACTGGAAGAGTAGGACAGGGTGAGGTTTTATTCCAGCCCTCTCACTTTGGAGAATAGGTTAACATGATACTGTTCAGAACTAAATGGACGAAAATCTGAGACATTAAAGCCACCACACTACTCTGAAATAAAGGGAGTGACCTCTGCCAAAGAGTAGAGGTGGGGCAGTGAAGAGAGGAGGCGGGAGGAGGACCCTTGGGCAGAGGGTGATGGTGGCGGGAAATGAAGCTGAAGGAGGCCCGTGCTGAGCGTTCTACTTTGATGAACACCATTAGCGGAGATGGGGAATGGGAATAAAGTTAGTCTGGGGAAATTCAAGCCAGAGAATCTTATTTTCAACTTGTTGGGTGTGTTATGTCTTAAGACACTCAGCCAGAGATGTTCTCGAGGAATCTACAGTGCAGAACAAATAATTGACAGTGGGGAAAATCACAGGTTCTAAGTAAAGCACAACAGGGACTGAGTTAGCATAGGAGGTGAGACAAATGCTCCATGTACAAATGCAGCACAGATGCATGACAGCAACGGAGCCAATAGGTAGCCCGAAATAAAAATTTTACTAAACGTCTTCATGGAAGGCATTCAGCAAAGTCAAGAGTGCAGCACTGGGCTTAGAGACTGTGGTACCTAGTAATGGCATGGAAACTAAATGCTAAGAGCAGAAGAAGGTTCCAGGGTTGGATGTGAGTCCTGGCCCTTCTGATTACACACTGTGGGACTGTGGAAAATTAACCTCACCTCGCTGAACAATTTCTTGCGTGTAAATTATCATAGTGTCTCCCTTTCTTCTGTTCAAGCCCAAGTCTGCTAGCTCTTTCCATCTCTCCCTCTCCTTCTTCTGCTAACTCTTCCGGTTCAACTTCTCTTTCTTATTGTGAGCTCAGTCATTTGCATGAACCCTGATTTGACTTTACAGAATCTCCCACTGAGATGCACTTTTGGAACTGATAAGGAGCGCTTCCTTAGGCAAAGGGTGTAACCATGACTTAAAGCAATTGTCCTGATACCCGGATAAACAGCACTTAGTTTAGCCTGCTCTTTGAATGGACTCTGTTCCTAAACTGTGTTGCCTACATATGGACAGTGGGTATTTAAATTAAAGCAAAATGCATGGCAATAAAAGATACATTGCTCTTAATCTACCTCAAAACACCCTCCCCTCATCTGGAAGATACTTGTCCTACTGTTAATGCCAAAGCAATTCTGCGAGTTGTCTTTTCTGAGGGCCCTTACGAGGAGTGACCAATAAGGTGACTACTGCAGAGCACCACCCAACAGAAAGGTGGGCCGGTGAAAGCCTGGTGCTGTCCTCATCCACCGTACTCACCAGATCTGGCACTGTGCGAGTTCAGGCTCTTCTCCAAACTCAAAGCGATCTCGGAAATAAAGCGTTGTAAATCAGTTCAGAACGTGCAGGCAGCCACAGCACCACAGTTCAAGACGCTCAGAAAAGGGGCTTCCAGGACTGCTTTGTTGGCAAGAACAGCGGGGTGGGTGTGGTTGAAGTAAGAGTTTAGCAGGACAGTTAATGGCAATGGGTGTTTTACTATAATCAATTTTTTTCAATTTAAACATTTGCTGTATTTTTTTTTATCACACCTTATACACAAACAAGTGATAACAGAAAAAGAATGCAATGTTAGCACAGGCTATGCAATTTGTTTTTCTTTCCAGATCAAGACAACTAGGAAGTACTCTGCCCACAAACAGACTGTAGAATCAATCGTGGAGTTCCTGACCATCTCAGAGGTCATGAAATCTGCTGTTTTCCTTTTGCAGCAGGACCTTTATCCAACAGATGAAATCTTATACTAATAGTCATGGATCTAGAAATGAGAGTCTCCCAGCCTTATACAGCCTGCCTGCCTCAGCCTCCTACTTCAGCTGCTTGCTGAGGTCCTGCAGTGGAACTCTGGGGCTCTCAAGGACAGATTAGTTTCATGGATTTAGTCCACTTGTCTAACAAAAGGGAAATTGAGTCATAGTACAGCATAGTTTTCCCTAGGTCTGGGTGGTGAAACAGGAGAGCTCCTTTGTGTTCCTTCAGGGCTCCATACAGATAGCAGTTTAAAGGCTGCATTTTGAGAAAATCATCATCTTCCCACTTTATTATTGTACCCAGTGTTTCATAAGAATAAGAAAAGACTCAGAATGGAGCGCCAGCCTCTGTATCTCCAGCAGAGTCCCAGGAGAAGATGTATGAAACTTTTCAGCTGGAGGACTGACTAGCTTCCTGCCAAGCTTGATTAGGTAGGAGTGGCTGTTGGCTAGAAAGATGGACTGAAGGAGCAGATTCTTCCAAGGCAGCCAAAATGTAGAGGCCTTCCATGTGGCTACATAGCCTAGCATCATACTGGGACTGAATGTGTATCTTGGAGCCAGGATTCCGTGAGCGCACATCCAACCATGGTGCTCCAGAAAGGACGTCACTGCATGTTCTTCAGAGCATGGGGGGCTGTATGTGAGAGAAAGAAGAAAAGCCTAAGATCTGCAAGGTCTGAGGCAATGGAAGAGCAGCCAGGGGCTGTGAGGAGGGGGCCTGCTAATTTTAAGAGGAGGGAAATGAAACCTGTGCTCTTCTCTGGAGAAGAATCTCAGAATTTGACCATGTGGGACATTTTACTGATTTAAACAATTCCCACATTTTCTGAGCACCTAATATGTCTGAGCTTTATATGATCAAAATTTTACTTCCATCCACAATTAGGTACAGTAAAAGCAGCACACATACATATAACTGAAATAGTGGTCTATTCATCTTTTATCTTTATGGTACTGTGAGATGCTAGGCTCCGCATCCTTATTTGTTGGTTGCATTTATGGTTTATCTACATCCAAACAAGACTTGAGGCAGTTGTAAAATGTTTAATAGATGTGTTAATAGGTTGGAAAATCAGGAATAGAACAGAAAGAATAATGCAGTCTTGGTCTGCCAGAGAAAATTTCAGTAAAATTTGTTCAAGTCATGAATCTACCAATTGTGTGAACACCAGTAAATGATGTAACCTTTCTATGGTTAGTCCCCTCATCTATAAATTGATGTGAACAATAATTTCTACCTCATAGATTATTGTGAGCATTACATGATTTAATTGGCATATAGTTAGTAAGTAGTCAATAAATTGTAAATATTATTTTGTTTTCCAGGACAATTCTTCCAAGTTATTTCCCCACTGAGAAATTATTATTATATGTGGTTAATTTCCAAGCACTCCTTTCTAGGGCTTAGGGCAGTTCTTTTTTAAGGAAGTGTATACTTTTTAATGTAATTATATTTCTTTCTGAGTATAGTAAAGAGCTTTATAATTTTTCAAATTAAATTTCAATTATTATGGTTCTTCCACTTTTTAACAATGCATATTTTGTTCTAGTTACCATCAAAACTAGAGCACTGACCTTCGAAGATGTTTGATTGTGATTCACAATGAAAAGCACTTTTTTATACCAGTACTCATTAGTAATCATACACACACACACATATATATATATGCATATGTATATATGTGTATATATATATATATATATATATATATATATATACACACACACACACACACACAGGGATTCACTTACATGTCACTGGGAATTTTCACTTACTAAGTCAACTATCAAACATAACCCATGACTAGAAAAACCTGATCGAAGGCTCTAAGTGTGACCTGTACTCATTCTTGGCTGTGGGTTACACTAACTTGCCCTGGTGGGACCATTCAGTTGACAGTATGTCAATGTTGATATCCTCAAGTCTTTTCTTTTAAGCTCAGTAGAGTCCCAGGGAGGTTGCTACCAATTTCCTGTCTGGAGGGGCAAAGACTGGCTGCCAGCACTGTGGGAGGTGAGAGAGAAAGTGTTCAGAGTCTCTGTCTAAACACATGTTTCTTCCTCATTTCCATGCATGAGAACAAGACTCTTTTTTCCACTGGGTCAGTCACATTACAGAGACTCTGGACATTTCCAGAAAGTAACCAATTTCTTGTCAGGAAAGGGGGTGTAGTCAAATGTTTGCAAGGAGCGCTGTGAGTTTTCTCATCTCTTAGGTGATTCCTAAATAGACATTTAACGCTCATGTTAGCTCCATGGCCCCTCCTTCAGAGTACTGTCATTGTCAATTGCTGCCCCTCCTGGGAATCTGCAGTCCCAAATTGATGTAGTTTTCAACTTTCACCCTGCCAGCCTGTGACCTGGTTTTCTCAAGTCCATCACTTACCTCCCATGCCCTTGCACTTTAGACTTCTATAATGTTTTCTCTGCTGTTTTAAAATCATCCTTTGTGTTTATGTCTAAACAGCTCAACAGCATTTTAGCAAAAGATAAAACTAAATGTGTACATTCAACTCACCATCTTTTACTTAAAAATTCTAGTTTTATTTTTCTCTCTCTACACTTTACTATGTGTCTTCAAGCAAGAACGCAACCACTATAAGATAAAATGGTATGAAACCTTCCTTGGATATGAAAACTATCTTCCAGAGTTCCTGAAACATTAAAAGAATAGATATTTCAAATACTAATAAGTACTGATTATTTCAAATACTAATAAGTACTAATACTAATTGAGTACTGGCCACCCAATCTGTTTTATTTATTGATTGCCAGTGCTTGAGATTGAACCCAGCTGGAACCTTCATACTGAGTTCCATGTCCAACTCCCCTTTTTTCACTTTGACACAGGGTCACATTAAGTCACAAATTTGCACAGGCTAGGGTGGAACTGGGAAGATTCCTGCCTCAGTGTTTCAAGCTGGGCTTATAGGCATGTCCCACCATGCCCACCTTATTTTTGTATTTTGAGGCTGTATGTGTTTTAGAAATAAAGAATGATTTTATGTGTCATATTTCTTCTACTTTTTTGCTTGGCCTAATGTTAGAATTTAATCAATCCTTGTACTAAATCTTAGAGATATAAGTAGTGGATTTTCACTAACTCTCCTTGGTAACTCCTATGGATTTTTACTTAAAATTATAATTCTAATTCAGTTTGGTCTCTAGATAATTAAGCATGCAGTTTTCTAAATATCAGACACACAGGCTGCTACCTGGTTAGGATGGGAGGCTTATGTGGAAAGACGGGAAGGGAATGACAGGAATCTGCACTGTTGTCAGAGCTAGAGTGGGGATTTTCGCTCGCTGGGGGCGGTGGAGATTTCTCTTCTCTACATGTAGTGAAGAAAAGGGTGAACTTGAGGCCAGAAGGAAATGTGGGCACCTGGTGGCCACTTCACTTCTCCTCACAAAGAAGGTAAGCTCTGAAAGGGTCTCAAAGAGAGATATGAAAAAGACTGCATTTAGACAATGCAATTTTCTACACAATGCCTTGGGCTTTTCCTCATAATCATTTTCTGGACAGAGCAAGACATTGTATCTCCTTTAAGAGGTACTTTTTCTCTGCCTTAGTTATGTTTTTCTTTTTCTTTACCGCATTCACAGTTGTCAGATACAGTACCTTATTCAATTTCCGTGAGTTGTTGCTCAACATAGATCAATACAAGTTCCAGTACTGACAATTTCTCAAAGTGCATGCCTTTGTAAAGCCACCTCATGAACAATTTCATACAAGCCTCATTTGCAGATCCCCAGAAACTTAAGAACTCTGTAGGAACAGTACTTAATCGATTTTCCACAGCAAACTGACCTCTTCAGATGTTGGGCCAGCGTTGGAGTTGACCATAATGAAGGGAAGTGGGAGGCCTTAGGATACATGATTATGAAGGGAGCAGAAGGTTCAAAGGTCCTCACCTAGGCAGGAGAAGAAGGGCTGGTTCAGCCTCCCCAAAGAGCAGGTCAGCATGGAAACTCCAACAGTGCTCAAAGAGGTTTTAAAATACCTGAATACTTCTTTTGGAAAAAAATCTCAGACTTTCAAATTGATGTTTTCTTAATATTTTTCCCTCAAGATAGAAAATATAACAAGGTGTACTGATTATGTTTTTTTAAATATAAAGTTATTTCCATTCCAAGAAAACTATATACTTACTTAAACTTTCTAAACTTACATAAAGGTCAAAATAGGCAAGAAATATCTTGCTGTGTTCTTAACACAGAAAAAATTACCATTGCTTATATATTTGCAGTTTTTTACCCTCCAAATGCAGGTTTTGGAATATTTGAAAGAAAATTTATTAGACTTGACTTTCATAAAATTTAAATGCTTGCTTTCCACCTATCATAAGATAAAAACATTTTGTTATTATAAATTCATTATAAGCATTACGTTTAATTATAGATATATATTAAATTGATAAGATTGGCATGATTATCTTTTACTGTGGGGTATTTAAGCTATTTTCATACATTTATAATTTAGTATATGATTAAAGGTAACCTTTCAAGTAAGTGGGGGAATAAAAAGAGTATTTTCAACACCATTCTCAAAAGTGAACAGCCATAAGTTAAATCTTATTTCTTAACTTATTCCTCAAGTACAAATACTTTAATACTTTAATATTTAGAATGATATCAGGAAATGCTTAAAAGATATAAAAGTGAATATGTGTATAATTTTGATATAGAAATATTTTGCTAATAAAGGAGAGAAGCAAACATAATATGGAATTAAATTGGTAGATTTAGCTTTGTAGAATTTAAAATCTACTTTATAGTAAAGTATATATATATATATATATATACATATATACATTTGTTTACATGCAACATATATATGCATGTGTAGTACAGTGTATATGTATAGTATATACATAGTACAGGAAAAACAATAACCATCTAAAAAGCTCATAAATCTATAATAAAACAAAAAATGCAAAATCATTAATAGTTAATATATAGATGACATCCAAGAAATGAAAACTTCTTTATAATGGGATAAGTGGAAAAAATTTATGATGTTCATATATACTACTAAAACACAATATAAATTAAAAGAATGACATTTTTTCACCTAAAGGGTAGTAATATCAAATGCTATAATAACTAAAAGAACGTAGGTATATCAAACACAGAGAGAAATTTTAAATTCCTCTGCAAGGAACAACCTCTCTGCAAGTTATTTGAGAATATATATCAAAGAGTATGAACATTGGTTGCTTTAAAAAAACCATAGTTCTCAGAATTTATTCTGTAGATGCAGTTAAAAACATGTCCGTAGGCTTGTGTACATGGATATTCATTCAGTACTGTGCACAATCACAAACCCTTGAAAGCAAACCAGATATCTAGGCACACTGGGTTGTTGAAAAGTTTTGACATGATCATACACTAGAATACTGTGGTTCTAAATAATAAGTTACAGAAATATATTCTATAATATTATAGCACTGAGGAGGATTTCTCACTGAGAAAATATTACAAAACAACATACTAACATTACCTTATGGTGTCCTATTTTTTCATAATTTTGTGCTTTCTCTTACTTGGGACTTATCTGGGTGACTAAGAAAGAAAATGTCAGCAGTGAGCATCTCTGGGGAGTGAGACTTTGCCCAATACAGCTTTCTGTGCTTTCCTCAATGTGTGTTTCCTGGTTTGTGTCCTACTGGAATTATGTACTTCTTAACCTGGGCTTTAAAAAGAAAACAAATGAGTAGTATTTAAATAATTACTTGAATTCAGAATCTTGAACTGTATTCATTATGATTTTTTTCCTTAAGATAAATGGCTGATAAAAAGTCAGTTCAAAGGATGTGAACATTTCTGAGTCTCGAGATACACCACAGATTTTCCCATATCAAACGACGCCCCTGGGGACATTAACATAAAACTGTCCATTTTTACTGCACTCTCGTCATCACTGTTTAGAAGACTGCCAGCAAGAAGAGCATATTGTCACATTTTAAATATTTCTTAACTACTTGAATTTTCACTGCTGAAAGTTGTTTACATGAGGGAATATTTTTAAAGCCATATGACAGAGCTTACATTGGACGCAACAGGTTTTTGGATCATCATAAAAGCAAACCCTTTTTATAGGCTCTGGAAGTGTTGCAGAATTACTATGATTTTTTTTCTCTTTTAGCAAAGAGGACGTAGTGTTGACAAACTGAAAGATCTCATGTCTATTTCTTCTTCGTTTGAGAACATTAGTTGGTGTCCAGGTGAAAGATATTTTATTAAATCTTATTTTCCAGAGGATTTTAAAAAAAAACTGTATTGGGGAAAGAAGTTTAAGATTCTAGACCTTGGCAGCAATTGTCTGTTTTACCACATGCTTTCCCCTTTGATTTCCTCCAGTAGAGAATATAAACTCACCTGAGAAGGACTCGGTTGTGTTGCTTATCAAGACTAGCATACATTTTCTCTTTCCCTTCTCCCTCCACCATGGCCTCCTTCTCTCCCATTCTCCCTCCTTTTTGAACTCACCCTTTTCTTGCAATGATTATTGGGATATGCATGAGATTAAATTAAGGCTGGATTTACACAGAAAGGAGATAGAAATGCTCCTTGTTCTTGCCTGGTTCAAGGTCTTAGATCTACATTATTTAGGGAAAATTTTCATTCTGACTTCTACAGTCCCTCACTAGGAGACTACATTTGGATCATAAGCAAAAACCTTTACATCATACAAAGCATGCACTTATCTATCTTGTCCTCTGGGAAATATAGTTTATAGGTGTCTTTTGAAAATAATGATCTCTTCTTTTATGGCATAGAATGCCACTTTCTCACACAAACCAATGTTCTACCCTTCCTGGGCACTAAGCTAGACTATACTACTTCAGATTCATTTGCAGTGACCTGTACTTCCATGATTGAGTCCCAGCCAAAGCAATGTGAGTGGAAGTGATCTGAGTCACTCCCAAATAATAGTCTCTACGAGTTTTCTGTTTCTAATTATTCAGAATAGATAGATTTTTTAAGCCAAAAGGAGTGATACTACAGTCCCTACATTAAATAAAGAATTTGTCAGTGTAGAAATATGTTTACATGATGCAGAGTTTAATAATCAGACAAGGATGCTGGCAATGTTGCTAAAGTGATACTGGACTAGCTCTTGAAGCTCTGGAAATGGTAGTAGTCCACACAAATGAAGTAGAAAGGCTAGATCGTTGAAAGAAGACCGGGAGTTTCTGAGAAGTACATATGTGAGGGAGGTACACATTTGGAAGATTTCCCAGTGAGTTGTAATGACTAAAAAGGCCTAGAGTTTGCTCCGCTTAGTAAAGGAAAAATACTATGCAGTAAGAGGGTCCTTGCATCACTGAGAACCTTGATGGGGCTGTTTTCTGTGAGCGAGGAGAACACGTAACTGAACTGGCTTCCATGATAGTAATGGAAATCACAGGACCCTGAGATAATAGGAGCCAGGTGGAGGCACTTAATCAGAAACAGAATGTGAAACAATTATTGTAATGAAGGGATGGTCAGAGTACCATAAAGAGCTGCAACGATGACTAATAGGACATGGCATTTCTAAGGCCACATAACTGGGCAGCCAACAGAGGATAGCTCAGTTTGTTAAAACAGAAGAAATCAAGAATGAGGGATGGCTGTGTTCCAACAGCTTGTACGTAGATGTCTCCCCCGAGGCCTCACACACTCATAAGTGTGTCTTTGGGAACTGAGCGAATGTAGGATGAGTGAGACTGGATTGTGGGCACTGATACTGCATTAGTCTACTGACTGGCTTAGCACAGTTCTCTGGCTTTAGTTAGTATCACTTAACAAGCTTGAAACCTGGGTGGAATAAAATGAAAAGGAGAATGAAAGGGACAGGAGGCTGCCTCCTGTCTGCCCAGCCATGGGCTATATCTCTTCTGTGATCTCCCTCTTGATGGAATCTGGCCACTACCATCTTGACTGGAGACTCCTCTAAGCCATCCCCTCCCAGCTCAGTGGCACCTGAGTATTCATAACACTATCAGCTCTGCCAGCACTAGTAACTACTACTGGCGCTTCCCCATCCTTGGGCAGCCATTATCGCTTGTGCTTTCTCAGGCCTTGCTCTTGCTGGGGGGCCACAACCCCCTCTCACTGAACTCCCCCTCCCCATATCCCTACAAAAGAGTCCAGGGACTGTAGGAGAGCAGCTGGCCTGGTCTCCAGTGCCACAGTGCTCCCTTTCAGGTTTGTTCTGGAATAAACTTGTCCTGTTGAAGTCACACATTTGTTTCTTTTTTTCCTTTTTTCTAACGCCACTGTCATGCCGCCCTGCCTGGAAGTCAGCTGACTATGGACTGAAATCTCTGCAAACTAAATCTAAAAATAAACTCCCTCCTTAACTTGTGGGCGACTAGTATTTTATCCTAGCAACAAGAAAGTAACTGAGACAAGGAACCTCCCCGATAAAGCTCATAATACTTTGCATGGTTTTGAACTCAGTAACTGAAAAGAATACTGAATCCTGAGGCAGAAAGAACCTGAAATGCAAAGGGAATGCAAACAGTAACAACTTCTTTGGTCCTTCCTCAAAGGTACTTACCATCATTTACCCAGGTTACCATTCTTTGAGGTGAGGGCCTATTCAGCCCAGAGTCTGAGCTTACATTGATTCTTAGGGACCTAATGTCATCTTAGCCCTGTCAGTCTAAAATAACTCAGAGGATGGCTCTTGGAAAAATTGAATTTATTCATAAGCGAGAGACAGAGAACTTGAACCTGTGATGCACAAACTATGGAAAGTCACAGGTGCGCCAGGAGAAGTTGAAGTAAAGGAAGGTTTTGAAAACAAAAAGGAGAAATCCATGTAAACTGCTCTGAAACAATGTTCGCTGGTCATGGAAATTCATTGCAGGAGCTGGCATTCGCATGTTGTTGGAGACAACACCTAATCTGAACATCTGCAGTCAGATAAGTTTCTTTTAGTAAGCCTTGCTGCAGATAGGTATGCAGATGTGTCGAACTAGCGAGCATGTGCTATGCTTTGAATGTTCCTACCAAGACTCATGTTGAGATTTAATCTTTTTTGTGAGATATTAATTGGTGGTACCTCTAATATGTGGGACATTTAAGAAGTGATTAGGTTGTGAGGTCTCTTCCCTCAGGAATGGATTAATTTATTCTAGATTAATGGATTAATGGGTTATAAGTGAGTCATGTTGCAAAAGCCAGTGTGTCTCTGTCTCCTCTCTGCTTCTTTCTCACTATGCAGTGCCCTGCGCCATCTTGGGACTCTCCACAGGGTACACAGAAGCCTTTACCTGCTTTTCGTGGTGTAAAGCCTTCACCAACTGTGACCGCTCAACCTTGGACTTTGCACTGCCAGAACCGTGAACTCCGCCTTTATTCTTTGTAAATTACCCAGTCCTGTATTCACTTATAGCAATGGGCAATGGACTAAGCATTAAAGCAAGCAAAGCATGAAACATGGACATAGGAGTATCTGCGGGTCTTAGAAAATTCTAGCAATAGTCCCCATCTCAGATATACAAACCCGAGTCCCTTCCTTCATGATCTCCTGGGCCCACTCTGTCCCTACCTCTTAAGAGTGACTGGTATCAGGAACTTCACTCTCAACATTTGTACCTGCCTTGCAGCACAGGGGGAATGGGTCCAGACAATATATGCAGCCCTTACCTGACCCAGCTCACAGTGGGTCCGCTGGCTCTGGGTCCACACAATGGTCAGTTATCTATCCCCGAATATGTATCTGGAATGGGCATGCTCGGTAGCTGTAGAATTCCCACATATGTTCTTTAGCCTATAGAATCAGAGTGGTTCTAAATAGGAAAGAAAATTAGAAGACAATTAGAACTCCTGATCTCAGGAACGATGATGAAAATGACAATCACCTCCTTCTCTGGGAAGATGGTGAAAGCAGTGCTTACCTGGAGCCTTTAACCTTTGCAGAAATGGTAATTCCTATTAATCCCCCATGTGGCTCGTGGTTCTTGCTGTACATGAGAAAAATCCTGGCAGGAGATAGTGGTGAAGCACAAACTTAAACAAGTTCTGGTCCCAGCTGCAGCTGTGGTGCCTGATCTAACGGCTCAGCCACAGAAGATTAACACTGCCTCAGGACCTGGTGTGTGTCCACTGAACTGCCCAGTGCACGGTTTCCCCATTTCTGTCTGGAGGAAGGAGCAGAAAGATCTCCAATGTCATGACATGAACAGTATTTTGCTTTTATGATTTAGCCCCAGAGCAATGCAAACTTATTTTGCTTACCATAATATAATCTAAAAGGACCATGATTGTCTCAATGTTTCACCGAGTATCAAATTACCACACTAAATCAAAGGCATCACGTTTACAGGACAAGAAATAAAGCAGTAGAATGTAAATCAGGGCCAAAAGATAAATCTTGGGAAAATTCCATGTCCTGCCAAATAAATATTCTGGGATGTACAAGAATAATCCTTTACATTAAAAAATAAATTATTTTATTCTGTAGGTTCCACAGCTATGAAGGGAGCACAGTGTCAGGCAGATATCTCTAGATATCTCTAGGTCCTAAAAGCACTATTCTGCCCTTGGGAAAATGACTCTGATCTATTCACAAAATGATAAGATAGCCTTTGAGCTATAATTAAGTTCAGTTTAGTGAAATCTTCTGTAGCAAAAATTCTACAATGTAGGTAATGCTCAAAGCGATCGGATGCTCTATCTGGATAGTTCCTAGTGTTCTAAGTCGAAGATGTTACGTGGAGTCTGTGCATTAAAAAATCACACTACAGTTCTCTCATGTTCTGAATTGAAGTAATGGCATCTACTGTTGGGTTTGTATACCATCCAATAAATCACTCACAACATAGTACCAGGGCCTGATACAGACAGTGCTCCCCACCATGAGTCATTAGGTAGCCATGCAACCCTCAAGAGCCACATAAGATTGGAGGTCTGAAACTTGCCAGCCCATGGATTAGGGAGCATTATTTCCTAGTCAAGATCTAAGACATTTTCCCCTAGGAGTTGTATCCTTCAATGAGCTAGTACGTTTTCCTGCCATGAATTAACTGCCAATTTTTTTAAGAATTCAGATGAGTAGCATCATTTTTCTAGAAGTGCTTTGACACTTGATGTTTTGAATAACTTTTTATTTAAAGAGAATGATTCCCCTTAAATCTCAGGGCCAGGTGACACTAGTATTTTACAAGGTGTTGGATATGCATTGTATAGCCAGTTCTTTTTATCCATCATCTTATTAAATGCCAGTTACCACTGTTCAATATTATATAATATTTGTCTTTGTTATAGTACCTTCCCTCCATCAGAATGTAAACTTAGCAAGAGAGCTTTGTCTGTTTTTCTCACTACAATATATCTCCAACATAAAACTATGCCTGGCCTATTAAAGTTCTTCAACAAAAATTTCTTGAATGACTCAATAGTAAGAAAGTCTCTAATGTAGAGTCCTACTCCTGTTCTCTTTGAGGTAATAGAGTTACATTAATGTATTGAACTTTGGGTAAAATAGAGTGGATGCTCCAGTCGAGTCAGCAGGCAGGGGATGGAGAGAAGCCACTTTATGTAGATGTCGATATTTCTTGACTATTTCTTTATAGCCACTGTTCAGGGATGGCAACAGCCCTGGCTGACCATTGACAGCCTTATGATTTAATGGATGGAAAAAACAAAAGCAGGAAAACTCTGCCTGTAGGATGATTTTGAAGCTTTCCATGTGATGAAGGAGAACAGACACAAAGGTTCTCCTCCTGGCTTGAGGCTGCACAATTGAGAACCAGGGGTGTGCAGCCCTGCTTAGCTTTTATTCTGGGTATTGGGAAGTGCTTCTCACTCCTGCTGCTTCTTCCCTGCTCTCCTTCTCTTCTTGGAGCTGGTGTATCATTGCCCTCAAAATTACAGATGCAGAGGGTCAAGGTTCAGAGGAGAACAAAGGGATGTTACAGTTTGGTTAGAATCTGAACATGGCAAAGGTGGTGTGTGGGTTTTATTCAACCAACTGGCAGGTGGAACACAGACAGGAAGGTGATATTATTTATTGTATCCAGCAGCATGCCTAAAGGCATGGTAATTTATTGTAATGGAAAACTATAAATGTCTCACAGAATAGGGAGTTAATAATAATGCCTCTGTACTCTTGAAATCAAACTTAATTCAGTGGTTCTTGGAGACTCCAGCAGCTACTTCTCATTCATATTCAAATGGGATTCTTAGCAGCATCAAGCTAATAAAAAGTGTATCTCTTCCTATGAATTATCACATATCTACTTTCTACCTTAAGTAATTTATTCCCTAAAACTCTCAGTTGACACACGAGAAATTGTACAAAGCAAGAATCAGAGAACCCCTGCCAAGGCACAGCAGTGAACTTATGTTAAGGGGAGAATTTTTAGTTAACATTGAATTCCAGCCCCAAATGGAAAAACAACGAAATAAATTTGAATTGACCCAAGTTCTTGATGACCTCTTCAACAGTTATATAAACTGCCCTAAAATTCTATTTGAATATACTCACTGAAAATTTATTTTTTACTGATGAAATTATTACTAAGTACAGTTAAGAGAATGAATACAATGAATGCTTGAAGTTTCAGTGTCTCAAATAAACATTTTTTTCAGATCTGTCAAATGCTGTTTGTAGCAAGGCATTTGAAGTAACTGATTTAGCACAAAAGTTCCTGGCTTTTGCATCCTTTGAATTTTACTGGAATGTACTGAATACCTGGAAGGAAGAAGAGATGTTCTGAACTACACTGTATTCTGTCCAAATTCTAGCTGTCTTTCCATGCCAAATGATCTGACCTCTCCAGCATCAGCTACAGTAGCTGCTACTGATTTACCAATCACTCATACAAGTCAGAGACTAAATGAAGTTATATATATATAATTTCATATATCTCATATAATCTCATAAATCCCACAATGGATACAACTATCAATAGTTGATATTGTTATCTCCGTTTTATAGATTAAGGCACTGAGACAAAATATTTAACTAATTTTGTTTTAAGATTATGTAGTCTGTGTGACTGAGCACCTACTCCTAGGCAGATTTGTCCAACAACGAAGCCCATGCTCAGCATCACCATGCCAGGCATCTTGTTTCTGTAGTGGAGCTGAGCACATAGCTGACATCCATACTGTTGTTTAACATTCATCTGGAAGTATCTGGAAATGTGATAGTAGAACACTCCTTCACATTCCTGTCTCCTTTTAGCAAATCTCCCCATCTCATGAAAAAATTATTTTTTAAAAAGTGCAGTGTTGAAAGCAAATATTTAAATATACCACATAAAAAGAGAAAGCTATGGTCATGTGAGCAACAACTCATCATATTGATAGGACCAGGCGTCCGTGTGTGTGTGTGTGTGTGTGTGTGTGTGTGTGTGTGTGTACGCATGCTGAGAGACACCTGCATATATATAGACCTAGGTTCCAGTCCCTCATTTGTCATTTGGTGGCTGTGAACCTCTCTGGTTGATATTCTCGCTGCTTGCTTATGGCTCTTTAATTCATTCTCGGTGTATTCTCTCATCTATTCTGATTTGTAGGGCATTGACTTCAACAAATTGAATTTCATAGGCTTCTTGCCTATTTGATTTTTATGGCTTGTCTCTAGACATCCTCCCCAAAGCCCTCTGTGCTCATAGGTGGGGCTTTTCTGAGTTGGCTGGATTTAGGGTGTATGATACTGGGATTAAGGGTATGTGGCACTAAGTCAGTCCACTGATTGGTTTAACACAGTTCTGGGGGTGGCTGAATGGATTTACTAAAAACAGAAGCCCCACCCTGGGTTTGGGTGATAGCACCCAAAAAGCTTGTAGCCTGTTTGGGATAAAGGGGAAAGGGAGGCTAGGCTGCTGCTTGCTACTTCCTGACTACCCTGCCATGGACAGTTTGTCCTCAGTGCTGCCCCTCTACCATGCTGCCCTGCCTTGGAGCCAGCTGACTACAGACTAAAACCACTATAAATTGTAACCCGAAATAAACTTTTCCTTCCTTATCTTACGGGTGTTGGATATTTTGTCTCAGCAATGAGAACATAGCTAAGACAGATTCCAGCTTGGGTCAGACAGTAGAAGGGACTGGAAGAAGGTTAGTAGGTAGAATGAGGGGAAGGATATATTCCTTTTCTCCTGCTTGCTCCTTCAGCTTCAGCAGTACTGAACAGTGGCACCATCTCTATACAGTTTGTTGTTCCTCCACAGAGGGTCCGGCTTATCCCAGGCCAACCCGCACCTTGGGCTTTGGTAGCACAACTTCCTCCTTGCATATTCAGCCCTAAGGCTGATAGTGTTTCAT
Source organism: Dinomys branickii (assembly GCA_004027595.1). Taxonomy (NCBI): domain Eukaryota; kingdom Metazoa; phylum Chordata; class Mammalia; order Rodentia; family Dinomyidae; genus Dinomys; species Dinomys branickii. Next base: position 49,561 of record PVLD010004917.1, read on the forward strand.
GTTCTTTCTGAGCTCTGAGTCACTTCGCTGTCATTTATGTGTTCTTTCAGCTCCCCCAACTCCTTGAAGCATAGTTCTCCATATTAAATATCCCTATTGAACAACTTAGTGTGGCATCTGTTTTGCTAAATGGATTTACATGGTATAGTAAGACCAATACTCAACTTCACCAGGCTCAGTTTCTTTATTTATAAAGCAAGAATGGTAACAACTACTTGTAAGTTACTTAACCTGTCAGACCTTATGAAATGTGTGTAAGGACAGTACCTATCTTAAGGTTAGCTGCCTGCTGTAAGACATAACAACCCCAATGTACCAGTTTGTTCTAGCAAAGGAGCAGTCTAATGAAGATCTACGCACTGTAAGAGAAGTGTGTGTATGTGTGTGTGTGTACGCACATGTGCACCCATGTGCATGTGCTTGTAGTGGGGGCCATTTCTAGTTCACTGACTCATTCAGAAGCTCAAGCTTCTGGTGGATTTAGCATCTTCAGAGATGCTAGATTTGGTGCCTTCAACAGTCTCCAAGCTCATCTTTGAAATAATCTCCATTTCTCTAGCTAGAAGAAGAAGGGATGGTGAGGGTGATTCTTAAATACTGATTCTTAGAAAAGATTCTCATACTCCACTGATTACAACTTACCTATATGCAACCCTGTCTAGCACTAAGGAAGTGGGGGAGCACACTGTTAATAAGTATAAAAGAGAAAAGAAAATGGTTTTTATGGTCGTCTACCAGTTTCTGCTCCAGTCTCATAGGATTTCTATGAGGATTAGAGGCATAATATTAGTTACTAATCTAGACTGTTTAGAACAGTACCTGGCACATAATTAATATGAGCATAAGGTGTTGCTGTTATAATCAGTATTAAATAAGGCAATGTTACTAGCCTAGCAGAATCTAAAGCATATTAGATCTCAGCAAACCTAATATCATAATCATCATTGTCATCACTGACATAACTGTAATCTGAGATTTGACTATGAAGCTCAGTCTACCACTAATTTAGGTAACATTTTTTAATTTAAAGGTTTTTATCTGTAAAAGGGAAAATTGGTATTTCTACTGATGATGGTAAAAATGATGATCAATTTTGAGGTAGTTGAAATATTAAGTAAGTTAGGACACAGATTTGCCTACTGAATTGTACACTGCATAATGTATACTCCAAAGTTAAGTCCCATCTCCTCCTATAGATTGCATTTGTAAAAGGAAGCTGTTAAGAACACGAAAATCAATAGCAACCAATGCGTACAAAGCTAGATATGATCCACAAGGAGAGAAAAATGTATCACACAATATTGTAGGCCTTTTGGCCTTCATAGAAGATGTACTGTAGTGAAACAGACAACAAACTAGCAAGCACACATGTGTTCAGATAATACAGTGTCTATAGAAACAAAGCAGTGAGCCTGTGCTGAGTACAAGGTAATGGTGGCGATGGGTACTTTCTTTGGTACTTCATAAGGCTCTCTGTAGAGAAGCATTTAAATAGAGATTTGAGAATTGTAATGAAGTAGGTGTTGGGGGACAATGTATTAGTCACTTTTCTGTCCCTGGGACAAAATACTCAACACTTGCAACTTAAAGAAGGGGAGATTTACTTTGGGTTAGGTTTTCAGAGGATTCAGTCCATGGTAGGCTGGCTCCAAGGCAGAAACATCGCAGAGGAAGGGCATGATGCAAGAAAACTGCTCACGTTTTGTGAGCTGGAAAACAGAGAAAGGAGGGGCTGGAGCGGGACATAACTCCTCCAAAGGCCTCTTCCCAGGGACGCACCACTTTCAACCAGGTTCCCCCTTAACAGCAGACTTAGCTCTGAACTTATCAGTGGAAAATCCCCTGGTGAGTGTCATCATGTTCCAAAACCCAAGAGCCAGTCCTCTCCCAGAAGCTCCACCTCTGAGCCTGAGGCTTTTGGGAGACATTCTGGATGCAAACCGTACAGGATGAAATGAAAATTTGAGGCCAACATAAACCTTCTGAGCTCGGGGCCGAACCTAAATGCAGTGGGATGTAGTGCTTATAATTCTAAGCCCATTGCTGCCCATTTTCAGATGATCATTTCCACAACTGGAGATGAGACCGAGCCAAATAGAGAAAAGTATTTAAATTTTTTTTATTCCATAAACATGATATATAGTTAAGGTATATGACATGTTCCTTCAAAACAAATTACATGGTAAAATAATGACCTCACTCAAGCTAACTAACACATCTGACACATAGTTACCATGTTTATATGTGTTGAAAGTCCTTAAAGCTCTGTTCTCCTAGTAAAGTTCAAATATACAATATAGTCATTTTCAACTATATTCACCATGCTGTTCATTATGTTCTAGGCTTATTCATGCCACACAATTGAAGCTGCACCATGTGACTAATACCTCCCTATTCTCGCAACCCTCCTGCCCCAGGTACTCATTTTTCTGCTCTCTGCCCTTTGGAATCTGACTTTATAAGAGTTTATATATAAGTGAAATTCTGCATTATTTTTCTTCCTGTGTCAGGCTTGTTTCACTTAGCATAATTTTCTCCAGGTTTGTCTGTGTTGTCTTAAATTGAGAGTTTTCTTCTTTTTAAGGCTGACTAATATTCTATTGTTATACATCCATATATAATATATATCTTTGTGGAATATAAAAATTATCCATTTATTTGATACTTAAATTGTCCATATCTTGCTGTAGCAAATTAGGCTGTGCCAAGTATGGGAGTATAAGTATCTCTTTAAGAAAGCAATTAAATTTCCCTTGGGTATAGAAAATTGCTGGATTAGATGGTAGTTCTATTTTTAATTTTTTGAGGACCCTCCATACTCTTCTAATAATGCCTTTACAAATTTACATTCCAACCAGTAAGGAACAAGGGTTGCCTTTTCTCTACACTCCTGCCATAGGTTATTATTGTTTGCCTTCTTAATTATAACCATCTTACCAGATATATGGTGATAGCTCATTGTAATTTGGGTTCTCATTTCTTTGAGGATTAATCCTGTCAAGCACTTTTTCATGTACTTATTGGCCATTTTATGTCTTCTTTGGGAAAAAGTCTATTTGGGTCACTAGCACCTCATGAAGGAAGGGTATTTGTTTTATTCTGCTGTGAGATCACTTGAATTTTTTATGTATTCTGGATATATGTCTGTGCGAATTTTCCCCCATCTCATGGGTTGTGTGATGGTTAATCTTGACTGTCAATTTAAGCATTCTTTTGAGCATGTCTGTGAGTGTGTTTCCAGAGATGATTGGCATGTGAGATGGCCAACTGGAGGGAGAGACCCACCCTGGATCTGTGCAGCACAGTCCAATAGGGTAGAGGCCCAAGTGGAGCAAAAGCAGAAGCAGAAGTCCACCAGCACCCCTCTCTCCCTCCCTCCTGTCTGCGTAACATGAGATACTTGCTCTACCATAGCTTCCCTGTCATGATGTTCTTGCTCTCTGTGGCTGGGTGAAAGAGGCCTCAAGGGACCTCAGAAACCAGGAGCCAAAACAAACCTTTCTTCCTCTGCGTTGTTGCTGTCAGGTACGTTGCTCCCATGACTAACACAGCTTGCCATTTTATTTAGTGTTAGTTACTTTCTCATTGCCGGCACCAAATACTCAATACCCACAAGTAAAGAGGAAAGGGTTTATTTAGCTCACAGTTTGTAGAGGTTTCAGCCCATAATTGCCTGGTTCCAAGGCAGGCTGGCTTGGCAGAGGGGCACTGCAGAGGAAAACAGTTCACAGCAAGACAAAGACAGCAAAAGCAAGCAAACAAGAGAAAAGACAAGCCTCTTTCTCTCCCTGATATTGTATCCAGGCTACCAGGATTAGGATGGTGCCCAACCAATCGGTGTACTGATGTAGTCATCACATACCCTTAATCTCAGCAGCACACACCTAGACTCAGCCACCTCCGAAAAAGCCCTGCTTATGACTGCATGAGGCTTTGGGCGACATCTGGACCCAAACCACTGCGTTTACTTAATTGACTCTTTTGCTGTGCAGAACAGTTTAGTTTGAGGCAGTTCCCTTTACTCATTTACTAATTTGTTTTGTTTATGCATGTTTGCTGGAGATTGGATGCAGGGCCTTGAGCATGTGAGGCAAATGTTCTACCCTGACTGGCATCCATAACCCCTACTGTTTGTTTCTTGCACTCACATGCAAAAGATCATTGCCAAGGCCAGTTTCAAATAGTTCTTGTTTATGTGTTCTCTTAGGAGTTTTATGTTATTATAATTTATATTAAAGTCTAGTTTGAGTTGACCTCTTATGCATTGTGTTAGTGTCTTTCACTGAAAGACGGACAATAGAGTATATATGTAAATGCACCTAAATTTCCTAAGTAATTATCTTACATGATCATAAAGGTTAAAGTGGTACACAATAGGCTTTTTACATGCTCAGGAGCCAGAACAATTGTTACCATGACTCAGTCCTAGATGCTGGAAGCCCAGCTAGGGAGGTTGAAGTACAGCTCCCAGTCTCAAGCCAAAGCCCATGTACCCCAGCAAGATTTCTGGTGCTAGCCTCACAGTGCCAAAGTCAAAGAATCTGGAATCTCATGTCCGAGGGAAGGTACATGAGATGGACCTTTCTCTAGAAGGAAAAGCCAGAGAATTACCCCATCCTCCTTTTCAAATTCAACAAATCCTTAGACTAAATAGAAAGAAGACTCAAATAGAGATATTACAACAGATACCTTGGATACAAAAAAGGTCTTAAGTGACTATTATGAATAATTATGTGCCAACAAGAAATGGGTAAAGAAATGGATAAATTACTGTAAGCATACATCTTATCAGGACTGAACCAAGAATAAACAGAAATTCTCAAAAGACCAATCATAAATTTAGAATTTCATGTGATAATCTAAGACCTCCCAACAAAGAGAAGCACAAATACTTCCACAGATGCACTTTATAAAACATTTAAAGAATGAATACCAATTCTTCTTATACTCTAGAATGCTAGACAAAATACTTCCAAATGCATTTTATGATGTCATAATCATTCTGACACCATAAGACACCAGGAGACAGCTACAGGTCAATGTGTCTAATGACCATGTATGTGAAAATTCTCAATAAAACACTAGCACAGCAGCTTCAATACTGTGCACACACATATACACAAAAGATTATCAGAAAGACCAAGTGAGATTTATCTTTGGAATGAAAATTTGTTTCAACATAAATAAAGCAGTCAATGTGATACACAACGTTAACAATGAAAGAAAAACTACTGAAACCAGCAAAAGAGAAAAATACCCTGAAAATAAATGAAAGATAAAAATCACTCCAATAGATGCAGAAAGAGCACTGACAAAGTTTGATATTCATTCATAGTAAATATTTTCAACAAATAAGGAATAGAAGGGACTCACTCCAATACAGTAAGGGCTATTTCTGAAAAGCCATGGCTAACATTGTAATGGGGTAAAATTAAAAGCTTTTCTTCTAACATCGGGAACAAGAAAAGTATGTGCTGTCTTACCACTTATATTTAATACAGTACTTCAAGTTCATACATTAACCATTAGACAAAAGAAATAAGGAAAGGAAGAGGTAAAATCATCTCCCCTTGAAGATGACAGATCCTATATGTAGAAATACTTCAAGACACCATAAAAAACTATTATAGCAAATGAAAACTGAGCAATTGTGTAGGAAACAAAATACACGTAGAAAAATCAATCGCATTTCTTTACACCAACAACAAATTATCTGAAAAGAAATCAAGAACACAATCCTATTTACAATAGCATCAAAGAGACTAAAATACTTAGAAATAAATTTAACCAAAATGTTGCAAAATATGTTACTGTCACCTATAAAATATTGTGCCAGGTATGGTGGCTCACCTCTGTAATTATAACATATGGGAGACTGGGGCTCAAGGCCAGATGGGGCTGCATAGTGAGTTCAAGGTCAGCCTGAATGACATAGTGAGACTCTCTCTCAAAGAACCAGTCCATAAAAACCCTCTCCCAAACTAGAAAATGTTGGTGAAAGAAACTGAAGAATACACAAATTAATGGGAACATATTTGTGTTTAAAGATTAGGAGAATTAATATTGCTAAAATGTTGGTGGTATCCAAAAAATTTTGTAAAGTGAAATCTCTAGCAAAAGTCCTGCAGCATCCTTTCTACATAAAGGGAGGCTCTAGGTCAAAGGCTTGCTCAGCTATGGAGATTATTCCTGCTATTTGGGGCAGGGTAGTGTTGACAGATTCCTTTGTGGGTTGATTCCTTTGAAGACTCCATTTAACACTTGGTGAATGGCAAAGAGGAGTCCATTGGACGTGTTTGGCATAATTCCTGTAGGGATTTCAAACCAACAATATTAAAAACTAGTACATGGAGTACAACGGAGTTGTTCTGGGAATCTGCCTATATGACTCAGTCCCCCAAGTCATCTGATTGAGTCAGAATTTTATGTATAATTGAGGCGCTGGGGGTGAATATCACTGATAACAGGACCCATGTGGTGTGGTAAAAGTCACACACCAAGAATGGGGTGTGTCCTTGTTCCAACTCTAGTACCTATTTACTTGATGTTGTTCTATTTCTTTCTCTGCAAATACTCCCTGAGGCAATGAACTGGCCTTTAGTACTAGGAAATTAAATATTTATTGACCTTTATTAGTGTTAGTGTGTGGTGCACAGCTGGGCATGCAGCAAAGAGACTGTATTCCAGGAAGGAAGTCAGACAATGAAAAACTGAATGGCACAGACAATATTTCAGGTGGCGGTAAGTAATATGGAAAAGGTTCAGTAGAGAGTATAGGGGAAGGGTCAGATTTTAAATGAGATGATTAGGAAAGAGCTCAATGAGAACAGGAGATATCGGTAAAGATGGTAAGAAAATGGAGAAATAATGATTGTCTTTCTGGAGACAGATTGTTCCAGTGGAGGAAACAGAAAGAACAAATGTCCCCAGGCAGGAATACACCTGGGCTCTTCATGGACCAACAAAGAAGGCTGCATGAGAAGGGGAGGGAAGACGTAGGAGACAACTAGGAGAGGTGATGGAGTGGGGTGCCATGCGACAGAGCCTGGCAGGCGCCAGGCAAGACCTCAAGGCCAGCGTAAGGGCTTTAATTTTCCATTAGAATGAAATGCAAAGCTATCAGGTATTTTGAGAAGAGGAATGATATTATTTAATTTACCTTTAAACATGTAATTTCTCTGTAGTTTCTCTGTTGATAGGATTAAGTAGACCAAAAGCGGGAGAAAACAGATGATTAAGAGAACAAAATTTCTGCCTCTTTCCTGTGCCTTTATTTTGTCCTTGAAGGTGATATACCTCATCTTCCACCCCACTTCCTGTGCTCTTAAGTGTCAAGTTCTCTTCTAGTGCTCTCTCTAATCTTTTAATTTCCTCAGGAAAAGAGACACTAACTCCTCCACTTCGGAGAATAAATGACATACAAGGTGTGTTGTATAAGCTGAGTGTGTAGCTTAAACAAAAGGAGTGGAGCTCTAAGTGTGGAATTAAATAATATCGTATTTTAGCCAAAAGACCTTAAAATATTTAAAATGACTTTAAATGGATGCTCAGCTATCCTGAAAGAAAAGGCTAGCTTCAGTTGAAATCCTATATAATCAGAGGCAAACTGTACACAAAGACAAATGAAAATAGATTCAGTTTGCTTGCAAAACTCAAAGTGATAGAATACTATATTCATGAAAGAAACCTAATCCAGTCATTCACTATATCATTATAGATTCCACGTCCTTTATCTGTCTCTGAGCAATGTCCTCCTTCCAACTTAGCTGGGGAAACTGCTCTAATTTGTGCTTTGAACTCCAGGATTAGCCTCCCACCCAGTCTAATTTTCACAGCAGAACGTCCTAAAATGCAAAGGGTGTCATTTCCCTGTTCAAAACTCTCTGATGCCTCTCCTTTGCCTTATGACAGTCCACATGTCTACTGTGACCTGCAAGTTCTGTCAAGAGCTTGTGGTCTTTAGCTTCTGTTTTATCCAATCCCCTGCCCCTCCCACCTCCACCTCAACATCCCCTGTACACACATACTATCTTCTTGAGCTGTCATCCACGTTATCTTTCCTCTGGAGTTCAGTGCTTTCTGTTTTCTTTCCCTGGTAAAGCTGATCATTCTATTTCCCCCAGCTAATTTCTAATCACCCTGCAGGACTGAGGGTAAACTTCAGCTCTTCTGAAAAGCCTACCCTGGTGCCCAGGACTCAGTTGGATGCCACATTTCCAACATTCTCGCCCTTACATAGCAAAGGGATTTTCTGTTACTTACTAGTTTGCCCTACTCACTAGATTTTCAGTCTCAGTAGGGGTAAAATCCTCGCTTTATTTGGGTGAGTATCATGCCCGAGAGAGCACTTATTTATAATGGAACCTCAGTAGATGCTTGGGTGCATAAACAAAAGCTGTGTAGGGAACATCTTACAAAAGTTCACAATATGAAACAGAAGAAAATGCTACAACTGATCTCCATCAAAACCGCATTGCTTAGGAGAAATACAACTATTTCTGATATTGAGAACAAGTGGGAAATTTCTTTTGGATCTTTAAAGAAAAGGCACCAATATATAATAAGCCAGATTCTATGAAAAATGAGGGCAATATTAATCTCAGCAGTCACTCTAAATTGGTGCTACTTATCTTTAACCGACTGAAGGAGGGGCGGCTGGGCTGCTAGTCTTTTTCTAGTTTTAGATACCTGTTAGACGGCATTGACCACTGCGGTGCAATTCCCTGCAAAATGTTCGTGCACTGATTTGCAGGTGATTTGCTGAGATTAAACTGTGCTAAGTATCTTTTAAAGAGGGCATTTTGTCTAATGGAGAACTATTGTAAAACAATGATTCTTCTTCATAAAATAGGCAGTTATTGCATATGATCATCTAAGGCAATATTTCATGATTATGAAAAAAAGTTCAACTAGAAAGGAGCATAATATTATTTTATATGTTTTCAAGATCATTAAGCAATGAAAGTATATTTCTTTATTTCAATTGTTATAGATCCTTTTGTTCTAAAATTCAAAATGAAAGTGCTCCTTCTTTGTATTTTTAAAAATTTTATTTGAAAATAACGACCACTGCTCAACTGATTGCTCCTCTTTTGAGGTTACAGATAGATGACATAAGTTACTTCCCATTTCCATCAGGTTGTTAGGGTTTAATTACATTTTTTTCAAGCCATGGAAGCTTCATATTCACCCTGTGATCCCAGCCTGCCTTCAGGGTCTGTTTCCATGTTCTCCAGGCTCCGTGGTAAAACCTTCTGAATTCATGGCAACTTCCTCCCAGGATCTTTGTCTTTACAATAAAAGGCAGTGAACTGAACAGTGAATTTGGAGTTAATGAACAGACATGAGTCTTAATCCAAATTGTTCTGTAAATTGCTGTGTAAACCTGGGCAAGATACATAATGACTCTGGTTTTATAGAAACCAGTGCTTGAATTACAGATTCTCTAAATTTTATTTCATCTGTCCTATACTAGGCTATGTGGCTGTGTGATTTATAGAAAGAACCTCAATTCTTTCCTCAGCATTTCTGCTAGGTTGATATGGACCTGGTACTGCATGCCTCTGAACTTTTAAAACCAGTGAGCGTGGGTGATTTTAGTGCTTGGATCCCTTTTTAGGGCAATACTCCTTAGAGGTCCTAGGATAAAATGAAAGAATCCACAAACTTTGGCTATCAAAGTCTTTACTGCCACTGTGACCCACTCACTATGCCATGTCTCAGTCCAATCTGGCTCAGTGATAGACACTTTCATAAAGATGTCAGCTAAAACAATCAGAGTCTTCTTATAACAAAAATGAAATTGGTAAATGGGACAAAAATGTTCAAATGGGAAGGAGAACAAGGGATAAAGGAGCGGGAAAGGAAGAAAGTGAAAAGGAACATAGAAACACAAAATAGAGACAAAACTTTTACAAATAAGCAAGGAAGAGGGGTTGAAAGGAGGAGAGGGGGCTGGGGAAAAAGAAGAATCAAAATATATCATGTACAGGTACAATTCCCTAGGAGGAATGTGATCATTATATATCTAAAGTGTACCAATAAAATTGACTTAAGTGATACAAGGAGAGGTCTGCTGAGATTCCAAGTGCCACATAGACTGGGTTCCAACTGTAGATCAGTCAGATCTCGACACACCAAAGATTCCAGAGCACTTTGTACTTTACTGGGGCAAATAGAAACAGAAATAAAGAGAGGAAAGAAAAAAGGTGAAAGAAATAAAGAGAGGAAAGAGAAAAGGTGAAAAGAGAAAGGTGAAAGGTTCATTTGCAAGCTGATGGCCATTGCAATGGATTTGGCCTTGAAGACATGAGATCACAGGCATGAGGGTGCTATTTACTCTTGCTTCTAACAATGAGGTTGCTCTCTAACTGTTGAAACTCTAATTTAGTAGAGTAGTTGAATATATTTCATCTTTAGCAATAGTCAACCTAAACTCTAAAAGTGTGACAGTCTCCAACAACTATGAATGAAAGGTTACCAGTAACAATGAAGGATGCCAAACTGATTACCTTCTGAGACAAAACATCCCACTCCGTGTCTCTGTTATCAGCTCAGGCCTCAGTTATTTTGGCAATTTATCTCTGCCCTTTTCCCAGCAATCATGAAGGTTGGTACAATTTAAAGAATATGAAGATATCTAGGAGAGTGATATATATTCTTCACTGAAAATTTCATGTTGATCAAGAACAATTCATGGGATATAGATTTATTTCCTAGGTATGAAGTTTGGACTGATGACAATAATTAATCACTTAGGTAATTGAATCCATTGAATCATATAACAAAGACAACTATCCAAAGAATTGATAGTTGCGTAAACTAGTAAGTTTTTTGGGAGATAAGACCTTTTGAAGTCTTGACACGCATGCAGCACTGTGTAGCTCAGAAACATTGGCCTTAGATCTTGTTGAGATGGTAGAACACAAGTAATAAAATAAAAGAGTAGTGATATTTAAGTGAATTGTCTCATATCTGTGTTCTAGACAGAAATAAAGAAGGAAAAGAATACTTATATTAGGCACCTTAGTTACTTTCTTCTTGTTTCTGGAACAAAACACCCAATATCCAAAGTTAAAGGAGAAAGATTTATTTAGCTCAGTTTGTGGAGGTTTCTATCCATGATTGGCTGGCCCCAAGACAGGGTGGCACATGGCAGAGGGCAACAGTTCATGGCTGTAGAAGACAGAAAAAGCAATAGGAAAGGAGGGAGAGAGGAGACAAGTTTTCTTTTGTCCTTATAGTATATGTATACTATTTGCCTGCATAAGGGTGGGTGAAGCACTCATGCCCTTAATTCCAGAGTGGGACCATCAATCAATCATAAGCTCTAAATTCAGCCATCTCTCAAAATCCCACCTCCCATGACTGCATGAGATTTTTGAGGGAAATCTAGACACATTAGGACAGCAGAAATTTAAACAGAGGTTTTGCACCAATTCTAGGACAAAATAATCTCCTATTATGAAGAAACATGGGGTTGGTAGAAGGGAAGAAGACTTAGGTTCAATCCCTATGCATCAGAACCCATCCCACATCTGTGAGAATCGGTGTCTTACATCTGAATTGTATCTGCATTAACACTAGATTGGTTAAATGAACTGAGGACTTCTTCATGTTCATTCATGGCCTGAAATAGTTCCTAAATCATGTGACTTACCTGCTCTTTGTGATTTCAACCCGTCTTTCAAAGCTTGCATTCATAGTGCCCTTATGATGTTGTTGACTAATAGTAGAAGAATATTGAATAATAATAGAAGTATATTTACCAGGGTAGGAAAGAGCTCTGCATCCCTAGTGGACCCATGAGCCTTGGCTCCAGGTATGTTAGGGGTCGTAAAATCAGAACCAGAACTGAAGAACCACTATGGAGATTTAAATGAGAGTTGAGATAATTTCAATGGTAGCTGGACTAGATGGCATACGAGACAGGCAGTCAAGAATCACTCTAAGTGCTCTGACCTGAGAAGCTAGAATGGGAGTTGTCATGAACTGCACTGAGAAGACCACAGAAGAGATAGTGTGTGCTAATGCAAGGCTTGAGGAATAAACTGTCTTCTCATGCCTGTCTATGGTGTGGAGTAGTCACAACAGCATCAATTATCTTCTTTTAAAATGCTCCCTTCAAACTGAGGTCCAAGCCATCTGTCCCTGGCATCGTTTAGAAAAAATAAAGCAATCTTAGAGATGTAGAAACTGCCAAAGTGAAAGACATTTGACTAAAGAAAAGCATTGAAATGTGTGACTTTCTTTGGACAGGAATTTCAGGATAATGGTAGGGTTGCTCTTATAAAAAGCCAACTGACCTTTCCTCCCTGGGTGAACTTCATTTTAAATAATCCTCAAAAGACTCATGGAATTTTGCAGACTTTTTGCACACTATAAGGCAATAGTTTGGTTGTATGGCATTTAATTATAAGCTGACCCAGAGGTACAGCATTGGAGCTGTTAGAATATGCTGTTTCAATAAGCGGCAAGGCCTATTGATGCTGTGCAGTGCAGGGGCCTGGACCCGATCATTTCACTTAGAAGATGTGTGGAGAAAGTGAACTGTAAATCTGTGCAGGTGGTGATTGCAGTGAAGAGCCACACTGAATATACTTGACTGTAAACTTTGTGAATAGTAGAGTAGATAAATAAAAAGATAAAAAATTCCCAAACTCTCTAACGTATTTTCATTTATTCTTCTTTTTGGTCAGAACTGTGTGACAACAGGCCCCTGACTGCAGAAATGACTAGGATTTTACTTTATATTTCATTTTTTGTTTTGTTTTGTTTTATTACTTGTTACCTAGGAATATTGATCTTCCAATAGATATATCTCTTTCAGTAGCAGAGAGGAGAATAAGTAATTTTGTAGACAACCAGTACTAGCACTGTCTGCCATACATATTGCTTTTTACATAAGTAAATTTACTGGGTTAACTACTCGATTTCTTTGCAAAAAGCATAGAAATACTAGCAGTGAATTCCAGTTAGTGCTGGAGAAATTGTCAATGAAGATAATTTTATACACAGTATGCTTTAGTGAGTGAGAGCTGACAGAGAGAAAGGTGAGCACTAAGTTTTTATTCTTTGTTTATTTTATTAGCAAGCACACCTACATTTAGAAATAACACAAAAACACTACAAGCAATACAGAAGTTCAGACAAAGTGATAGGAAATTAACAAAGGTTGTGTGCATAACGGACTGTGGCAACATGTTTGACATCTCCTTAGAACTAATATTTCATTCTAATCTTTTGTTTTATCAGTCTGCTCACTGAGAATAATTCATGGCAAATGAACTAAAAATGATAAATGTTTGAACACATTTACTCTTTCCTAATAGCAAACAGAAAATGCATTTTAGTTACCAGAATCATCATTACGCAATATATCCTTGAACATGGTGATGTATACAAAGTTCTCAGAACAGGATGTTGTTATACAAAAACGTATTTGTTGTGCAATAAATAAACAATGCCACTTAATTTTTCTATTTTCACCAAGTCCTGTGATAATTGGGAAACAAATTGGAAATAAGACTTTTTTAAGAGTCTGCAATGAGAGAAAAAGAAATTATTTGGACATGTAGGTCATGTGGGACTCAAATAATGACCATTAGTTGCTGTACAAGGTGTGATAAACAAATACAGTGAAAATTTATGTTTTAAGAAAATGATTACAAGGGGCCAGGGATATAGTTCAGTGCCATAAGTGCTTGCCTGGCAAGCCTGAGGTCTTGAGTTCAAATCCTGGTATCAAAAAAAAAAAAAAGAAAACCAAAAATGAAACAAAAAAAGAGAAAATGATTATGTTAAAAGACACTTGGCCAATAATCTTCCTCATAATACCCACTTCCTCCCATTTCAAACACATTCTTTTCATCTTGCTGGCCACTTTCAGAAGCAACTTTGTGAGTCAACTTTCCTGTGTGTCTTTAATTGTGCCGCCCTGGCTGCCTTAGTGTTTTGCAGGGATTGAAGAGATTTCCCTTTTGTGATTATTTTGACTTTGAGGAAGAACCAGAAGGTGCTCAGTGGGTAAGGTGGACGAGGACGCACCTGAGGGGTTTTATGAGCTGCCTTTCCTTTGGATGGCGGTTGGCAGTGGCATTTACTGCCTCTTTTTATTACACCTTATAAAGATGGGAAAGAGGACATGCCTTAGAAAGAGGCGAGAACAATGGGGTAAGACGGGATGAGAGTCTGAGTGAGGAGGAGGAGTGTGAGGGGATGAAGGGTAACGTGTGACTCACTGTAGTCAATTTCCTAAAATGTTGCCATTCACTATATATTCCGATCACACCTCCTTCATCATTCTGAGAAGCCAAATGAATATTGTCTGCATGATCTCTGGCTCTGTGCTTCTCCCTCTTTCTCTTAATCCTCTGCCTTCTCTCTCCCATTGCAGAAATGAGGTGAGAGAGCGTTTTCTGGCCTCTGGGCCCTCCTCTTTCAAGACACATGCTAATAAAGGATGTAGGTACACTTACATTTCTTTATGACACACTAAAAATTTTTCATATTTGTTTCTTTTTAAATGAATGCCTTTCATTTTAGGGACAAACTCACATGTCCCCTTGCCGGTCTGATGTAAACGTCTAACCTGCAGCTGCACACATATAATCACATCTTAGGTTTTGGAAAATCTTATTCTCATTCCTGCCATCTGTTTCTTTTTCTTTCATTATATTAACTTATCATGAGAAAATGCCCTTTCCTATTTTCTCTTTAAGTTCCGGGAGTTTTCCTGCTTGGGATCATGTTAACCTGTATACCTTGCTTAAAATACTGTAGGCTTTGGAAACTATCTAATATATAATTGCATAAAGGACCCACTGGTGAACTAAAATTTGACACACTAATTGTTCCAATGGGAAAAACATTCAGGGGGTGAAGGGTGTGCTTTTCTCTTGTTTCAACAGTAGCAATCAAACCTCTAATTAAAATTAGACACTCAATTGCTTTCTAAATGATTCTGGTGCCTTCATTAATCTACAATGATGAGTTACCTCTGCAATACTTAATATCTTGACAAGGCAAGCCACATCTTACAAGTCAAATTCCTGTTTGCCTTTTGATATTTCTGGACCCCAGGAACCAGTTACTTCTCTTGTACAAGGGGCATATTTTCAGACACAGTTCGTGTCTTGCATAGGCCAAGCACTTGTCTAACACAGCAAACTCCCAGAGGGCAGACACCAGCAGCAGCTGTAATGCATTTTAACTCACTTGACACAGCACTAAGAGCAGGTGATAAAGTTGTTCATCAACTCTTGCAAGCGCTCAGCTGGAACTGCTTGGATGGGGGTGAAGATTGCTCTGTGAGATCAGCAGGGTCTCTTTTACCCCGAGGTGAGAGCTGCCCTCTTGCAAGGATTGGGTCTCTAAATAATTATTTTACTGTAACTCATCCAGGCTAAGCCCTGTTGCTGACCACTCGCTTTCCTGGCATGGTGATCCCTCAGAGCCCCACAGATGTGTCCATGTGCCCCCTGCTTTGTCCTTTGCTACAGCAACCTCTTATCTTCAGATAAGTGTGCCACATGTGGTCCTATATTATTGAATTTTAATTCTATGCCATAAGCCTGGTCAAATAATTTCAGACCCCGAGATAGAAAATCATTAGCAGTCACCTCTCTGTCTTTGCACACATGACTTCATCATAGAATTCAGCTTGATTCCATTCTATTCAGCAAACAAATAGTCTGAGCCTTCATTGTGCCCCAGTATGTTCCATGTCTGGCAAAGCTCTTCCTCTCCCTCTGGCCTGGAACACCCCTGCTTCAAGACCTATCTGTTCCTTGTTAAACATTCTTTCTTTCCTTCGTTTCATGCCTCCCTTCTTGTTAACATTTGTCATACCATTTCAATGGATTCTTATCATTAATCACCCCTGAGTTCTTCCCTTAAAGGCACGAGATATTTCTTATCTTCACACTCTCAGATTCCTAGCATTGTGGTTCATATATTGACTTCCTCTCAGAATTAAGTAAATCAGTGCAAAGTCATGTGACTCAAAACTATCAACATACTATTATCTTAAATACCAGCTAATTGTACAAGTGAGTGAGGTGACTACTGCATGATGGAACATGGCACTTGGCCCTGGAGCTCCAGGTGAGAGGGGTACAGCACGCAAAGGATCCAGAATGACTGACGAGTACAGGCAGAGGAGGGAGGGCCACTCAGCCTCAGTTTTCTGGATCACTGGCAGCAGGTAAAAAGGCTCCTGTTGCTAGTACTTCTGATGTTTGAAAGGAAGAAGAAAGAAGAAAGAAAGAAAGGAAGGAAGGAAGGAAGGAAGGAAAGAAAGAAGAAAGAGAGGGAGAAAGAAGAGGAGAGGAGAGGAGAGAAGAAAGAAAGCCCTCTTTACAGGGCAATACAGTAGACATCACAGCTGTGGATATCCAAGGCCTGACATTGTCCTCTGATTTACTCGAGCCTCATTTGTAAGTGAGGAAACCAAGACCAGAGCCAAAACAAAGTTTCCCATAAGAGGCCCCTCAGTTCAGGGTCTCTGCCTTTCCTGTACATTCCTGTGACCCCTTGGCACCTCACAGAGTGCTCTGTAATTGTCTGTTCTCTGTCCTAATCCAGTTGATGTTCTAGGGTTGGGAGAATTTAAAAGCAAAACAATCAAAAGGGGAAGAAAGATCCTCCAAAACACAGAAATCGGGCTGGGGATATAGCTCAGTGGAATAAGCGCTTGCCTAGCAAGCGCAGGGTCCTGAGTTCGATCCCCAGTACCGCAAAAAAAAAAAAAAAAAACACACAGAAATCAGTCAAAAATATCACCAGCAAAGTGAACCTACCTGGAGGTTCTGGGTGAGCTTTGAAGGCTCTGGCTTCTTATCTGTAACTAAGTCAAACCCTACTTCTGTAGAGTCTTAGCCAGTCCCAAAAAGGATCACTCATCCTTGCAAGGCAGGTTCTTGAAACTGCATGAGAATTCTACCTGGTTTCAACACTGAGGAAGCAGGCTGTGGTTGCACACATTTATCAAAAATCTCTTTGAACTATGGCACTTGGTCCTCAGAGAGAATGTGAGGACAGTTGCTAATGGTGCAGTAACAGTGCATTTATGCACTTGTCATCTTTTGGGATCTCTATGCCATGATTTCTGTGGCTCCGAGCAAGATTTTCACATGGGTATTCTTGTTTCCTGTTTCCATGTGAGGTAACAAGACCTCAGAGGTTGAGGGACTAAGTGTCACACAGCCAAAATTCGAAGTAACTGCACATTGAGTCAGGCCACATAAATGACTTTGTAAAATTAGAGTTCTTTCTATGCTGTCCATCCAGGGAGAGACGCCCAAGGACTCCAGGTCAAAGTCCCAGAGTTAGAGATGGCCCTGTCATTCACAAGAAGCGAGACTCTGATCCTGACGCTCATTTCCTGACCCTAAACCTAAAATGGGGTTGATCATAGCCTCTCTGTTACCCACTTCACTCTTCTGCGGTGCTCAGTGAAATCAGTGTCTGCGCCAGAATCACAGCATAAGCTATTAGTCTCTGAGATTATTTGGGATATTGCACTTGGTCAGAAGTACTAGGACTGTTCTCCATCATTTCTTTTTTGAAGGTGGCTATTTAATGGATAAGCGCACAGCCTTCTGAATCAGGTATATCTAGTTTTCAGTCCTGACTTTGCTCAGTTTATTAGCCACTGTAGAAAAATGAATGCCTTTCAAAGACATTTAAATCTGAATCTCCAGTGCCATGAATATGTGAGGGTCTCGGTGTCTTAGTCATTTTCCTGCTCGCTGGCACACAATACCTCACACTCTCCATTTAGAGAAGGAGAAGTTTACTTGGGCTCACAGCTTTTAGAAGTTTCAGTTCGTAGACAGCCGGCTCCATCGCAGGGCCGTCGTGGTGAATAGGCCTGCTTGGGAAAGCTGTTCGCAGTACCATGTCAGAAGCAGAAAGAGAAGGAAAGAGCGAGGGATAAACCCTTCCAGGTCACACCCCTAGCCACTGCATCTAATCACATCCAAGCTTCTCACAGCAAGTCAGCAATGAATGCCTCAGTGAATTAGTCCACACCCTTGCATTCCAGTCACCTTGTAAACACAGGAGGCTTCTGGGGGACACCTGGGATCTAAACCATAACACACAAGGAAGGGGGAGTAAGACAGCAAATAGAATTGTCGTTGCTAATCAGTTGGTGTTGACATGAGATTATCCTGCATTATTCTGGTTTTAGAAAACCAGGGTAATCATAACACCCAAGAAGGGGGCAGAAGAGCCAAGAGACAGAAGGAGACGTGAACACGAATGTGGAGGCTGAAGTGGGAAGCATGAATTAAAGATTGAAGAAGGGGACCTTGAGCTGGATGAGTCTCCAGAAGGTAGAAAAGGCAAGGAAGCAGGTTTTTCCCTCGATCCTCCAGAAAGAATCTCCCTGACTTTTAGCCCGATGAGACCTATTCTGGACTTCTGATCTCCAGAACTGTAAGAAAATTAGCACCATTTGAAGCCACTAAATTAGCACCAATTTGTTAGAGCAGCCACAGGAAAATGATACATTGGCTGAATGGCTTTGCGTAGTCACCATCCTTGACAACCTTATCTGCAAGACAAAGTAAATAAAGTTGAGTGGTAAAGACCAGCTTTACTATTATGATTAATACTGCATAGTCATTGCTCCTGTGCTAACTACAGTTTTGATGAGACATAGAACTGAACCTTCATCAAAACAGTGTTGAATCTTCATGCTTGATTATCCTGCTTATGTGGTACTACCCACTCTGAGAAGCTCTAGATGGAGCAAACCAGCTGACTCACTCCAAGCATAGCTGAACCCCCTCTGCACATTGCCAGGCTAACTGACTGAGGTTCCTGCTGGAAATGTCTGTTGCCTCCTTCAGGGAGTGTTTCCTGCTTTGGGAGCCTAGGTAACTACATATGTGAAGCTCTCTGGTTTCCTGGGATTGCAAATTAAATGTCAGAGAATATAGAAATGCTGGAAAATGCTTCCAAGAAGCAGTGCAATGAATTAGATCAGGGGAAAGATCTCTGCTGGGCTGAGGAAGCCCCTTGCTAGAAGCCATTGAAGGATAAGGCTTAGATGAGGGAGCTCACCTACCCACAGTTCCTGATAGACCATCCTGGTATTGGAAGATGTGCTGAATGGAAACCAGACATGGCTCCTCCACCATGTAATGTCAGCAGTCAGAAGAGCTCAGGTTTGTACCACAGACAAATTTATAAACCCCGAGTGTTACTTCATCTGTAATATTGCACAAAAAGAACAATAAAAAGGACTCTAATGAAGTGTTCTATTTAAACATGATAATGCTAATAAACACTCTTTGGTGAATTGCTATTTGCAAGAAATCATTCCAAGTTCTTTGTACATAGTATCTCATTTAGACTTCCCAATACCACCACCATTCCAATTTTGCTACTGAAAAACACTGGGGCATAGAGGATTGATTTCCAAGTTTGTACCAGAGTAAGTGGTAAAAACTTATGACCAATATCTTCAATTTCCTCCTTACGATTTGATATGTAGTATGGAAGGCTCAATATTGTGAACTGCTTTGCAGTGTAGTTGTTAGGATTAATTACAAAGACTCTAGAAAATAAAATGACAGCATTTCAATAGATTCTGTAAGTTCTCATTTTTCTCGTGTAGTTCTAACTTTCCCGATTTCAGCAACAGCATCCTTCCCTATCCTTTCTGAGCTCCCTGACCTCACAAGACTGTGAGAGTGGCTCTGCTCAGTCGCAAACCACAGGCTGGCATTTCCCAGTGAGCATGAATACAGGGCATTGAAGCCCCACCAGATTATCTTAAAGGCTGTCAACACAATGCGCATCCCTCACTCCCCCCGCAACTTCCTGTCCACACATCTGTTTTATTCAAGCTCTGTCAAATTCCTGATGTTCCCTAATTACTGTTCATCTAGACAAATGAACAGCATAGAATGTTCTTACTCCCTTCAATGTCAGGTGAATCCACTTACCCCCTTTAAGTACCTGGCCTGGTGTATCATTTTAAAATGAACATTAGATGGTGATGCAACATGTCAAATGACTGGGCTACAGCAACATTTTTGCACAAAGGAAATATTCCACCATCTGGTGAATGGTCTTAGTTTTCTTATGTTCCCAAATCCTTTGCTCCTTGCTTTATTCATTCCTGTCAGCCCCTCGTGGCCACTTCCTATCTCACCCTTACTCTCTGTTTGATATACTCCAGTGATCAGCTTCCTTCTTAGATGAACCATTTTTCCTCTTGCACAAAACCATCACAGTAACCTCTCCTGGCCCTAAATGATACAGTCTAACATAACATACCATCTTCTGTCACATGGTGGGAGGCTAAGACCCAACATTTCATATCATCGGGCACTTCCTTCTGAGCAGCCTTGCTGAACTCTTGAAGAAGAGTTGTTCTCTCATATCTCCTAGGGAGCCTGTGAAACGCTTTACAATGGGATCTTCTTGGGGTCCTTAACACATATCGATTCTGTAGCCAGGTGAGTCTGGCCACCCAGAATGCAGCAGTAATATTCGTCGCATTATTTCTCTTTTGGTCTTGTCATTTAATCTAGAGTAAACTACTTAACCTTTCCTTAACTTCACTTTCCTAAACTAAAAATCAAAACAAGAAAATCCCCAAAGATATACTAATAACATCTAGCAGATTAGTGAAGATCATAAAATATAGAAAAGTGCCCCATAAAACACACAGTGAGAACTAATAGTTGGCAGCCAATACTATCATCTTAATGTGCAGAGAAATTGAACAATTTCCTCAAGAGTGGAGATGGAGAAGAACAAGTGTCAGCATTTGCCTTCCCCAACCTGTTAAGATACCACAGCTGATCCAACACCAGCTCCAGCTTCAGCCCTAACTACCCAGCTGAAGAGTGTGTGTACAGAGCTAGGACTTTGCCGATGGTAATTGTACCAGAACCTAACACACCTAGAGCCCATGTGGGGAACATTAGCTCACCGAATTCCAGCCTTCCCAGCCCATCTCTGTGATGTCTGCAGCTTACTTTGTATTCTGATTGGCTCTCTAGGCCTTCTATCAACCCCACCCACTCAAGTTCTTGCCCACACCCTAGTGACATCTCATTGGAACCTTGCCAAATCTCTTCTCTCCAGGCAAAATCTGTTCTTTTCTAGGTCTTTGTTGAGTTCTGCCAGAAGCCCATGCTTGTTTTAGTCTTGGGTCCAATTATTTAACCCAGGTCCAAGAAAAATACCACTCTGCAGGCTGGTTTGGTGCGGTAGTTCTGACTCCATCCTTTACACAACTATTGGTATTTCTAAAGTTCAAGAATTACTTACAGCTCATGAGTGCACATGAGTTATAAGAGGAATGACTCATGTTTTTACAAAGGTAGAAAACTAATGACAAGGAGCTGGATTCTGATGTTCTGCTCCTTCCTCCCTAGGCCAATTTATGAATTCTGATGATGCATCTATTGGCAAAGTTTCCTCCTGCACTTTAATAAGCCCCATCTCTACGTGCTTAGAGACTATCACTATATCTTACAAAAAAGGCAGTTGTTTGATGAAGCTCCTCCAATTCCTTATTTCTTTCAAATACCTTTTAAAAATTGAGAGAAAAGAAAATGTGTGCTCAGAGACCAGATGTTGATAAGCTATTAGCTGGAAAATAATTTGTGGTGTGTACTCTTCACTAATTCTATCCTTGCCATCCACCTGCTACCTCCCCAAGTTGTTACTATTAAAGAAGATTTGTGGCATAAATTTTCCTCTAAGGTCGTTCATGTAAAGGAAAGAGATATGACTCCATTAAAAGAAGTGTGTGTTCATTCACCCAGGTACATCTTCTTTCTCTTTTCTTTCTAAAGACACCTTTGAACACCACAGGAGGATTTCATTTTTGGACACATTTTTCCATCCATCAATGGCTTCTTTCCATGGTGCCAGTCGGGAAACAAATTTCATCTGTGGTCCCTGCATTCCTCTTTCATTTGAAAATTTGGAGGAACTTTTTCCTATAAACATTTAAGTTCCCAAAAGACTTTAAGAACTGGCACTTTGAATTTTTCTCTAGGAAATGCAATTCTGAACTGGGCTGTGTGACTTGTCATCGCTTTCACACATCATCAACCTGTGCCCCTCCTGATAAGAATGCAGACAAGCAATGAATCATTAAAAACAAAAGGCAGAGTTAAGTAGCTAAGTTAAGGATTGGGTTGGGTAACACTGCAACCCTGTAACAGATTTATAAGACTGTGGGGAGCTCTCTATGTAAGGGCAATTGAAATGGCGAGCATTTAAACTGAAAAATAAACATTACAGTAAAAGACACACTGCTATTAATCTCCCTTGAAATTCTTCCGTTCACTTCACACACACTTGCCTACCATTCTCGCCATTTTCTGAAGCAGCTGGGGAAGTCCTCTTTCATGAGTACCTATAAGAGGTGTGACAGAAACTATGGTGAATGCTGCTCTGGAGCGCCATCCAATGGAGAGGCAGGTCTTTAAAAACCTACGGCATGTAGTGTCTTCATCCATTTTATTTACTAGATCAGGCACCATGGACTTCCAGCTCTTCCCAAAGGTAAAAGGAGCTGAAGACACTCAGAAAAGAGAACACCAGAACTGCTTCCAAAAGTGGCAGGAGTGATGGGATAAATATGTTTAAAGTGAGAGGAATACATTTAGGGGAATTAATGAGAGTGCATCTTTTAATGTAAATTTAAAAAGTGAAAACATTCTGGATATTTGTTGATTATACTTCACAGATTAGTGTATTCACTCTTTTAAACTTAAAATTATTGGGGGCTCTTTTCCAAGTAAAACGGCTCCCTCAGATGTTGAATTCCTATTGTATTCTCAGCCTTCATGCATTTGATGCATTTGGTTTCACCACGACAAAGACGTTGAGATTGTCTTCAATTCTTTGTTTTCTCATGCATTTAGTCAGTCAGTCACCAAGTCCTGCCAGGTTTGTTTATTTGATGTGTTTCTCTAGTTCGCATTCATTTCTTCCAGTGTATGACACCTAGATTCTTCTAGTTACATGACTACTATTCTTTTTCAGGGGTTGGCCCAAGTGCCTATGAGCCTTGTGCCAACTGTTTGTGTTAATAGAGTTTTATTGGAGCAGTATAACATCCATTTGTTTATGTGTTGTCTGTGGGTGCTTTGGCATTGCCACGGTACAGTGAAGGACTTACAGAGCCTAAAATATTTACTCTGTGGCTCTGGACAGAAATGTTTGCTTACCCCATTCTAGTTCATGCCTATCACCTGGGTAATTGTGAACAGTCTTTCACCTGGTTTCTCTGTGGCTATCATGCTAATGCCAGCCAATCTACTATTAAATCAAAATAATTAAAATTTATTTATTTCTCAAATGCCAGCAAATTCCTTGTACTCCTTCGAGAACCAGGTTACTTAAAACCATTCTTTGGCGCAAATTTAGGCACAAGAGATACAATGGTTAAAAAAATCAGCCAAATTCTTGCCTTTGCAGCTTTCTTTTATTCTATAGAAAAACAGTAAGCCAGCAACAACCCAGCACTATGCCTAGTGCTGTCACATGTATGGCAGTTACAGAAGCTTCTACATTTCAATATTAGCCTCATCTTATATCAACTGCATAACTATGAAAAATGTACTTGCTTTTCACCTCACTTTTTATTTCCACTGTGGATTTGGCGGTGAACTGGGATCATCCATGCCAGGGGCATGTGGCCTTATATATATTTAAATAATGGCTGTAGGGAATGTGTAACTCTTTGGGGGTGTGGAGCAAGAACATTTCATCAGTTTAAGCATCAGAGACTGAGTGATATAACCAGTGGTTATACTTACATTCAAGTCTGGGTCAGCAATAGTAAAAGGAAGAGTGTTCTGGCCATACAATTGGGAGGAGGACATTTTCCTGACTCCTTGAATGTTAAATAATTGTTTTCATCTTGGTGTTTTCCACAGTACTTGCTTACTCTGCGAATACAGCTGTCATTACATCACATCTTAGTTGTCTTTTGATAGTATAAGCTACACTTACATTTTCATCTTTATATCTCTACCACTTATGTGAGGTTTGACATGCTATGCAAGTATTCAAAGAAGGTTATTTCATCTGAAGAGACAAACCACATGATCTTTTGAATCCAAGGTGTGGGCTTAATCATAGCCCTGCCATTAAAAGAGTGAATGACCTTAAACACATTAAATTACTTCTCTGACCTACAGGAGTCCTGGCTCTCAAATGTAAAAAGAATTGCCTGCCACACAGACTTGCAGGTTTTAACCAGAGACCATTGGTAAATGTCAAATGTTTCAACACACAGTAGGTGTTACTGTTAATGAAATCCTCATTAATTTGGACCCAGGATACTATCTGAAATCTTTTAGGAGTACAAGAACTGAACAGTTTAGAGATACAGCTGCATTCACAAACATTCCGCAAAACCCAGAAAGATATCCAGGAATATATGCCCGTGTCTTTTCATCTTATCTAATGAATATATGTAGTGTCTGATCTATGGTGGGTAAAAGTGTTAAGAAATTTCTTTTGTACAAAACATGCCCAGCCCTAGGAATGCACACAGCCTAACACCATATGACATGTCTCCTTACATGTTTGAGAGAGAGAGAAAGAGAAAGAGAAAGAGAAAAAGAGAAAGAAAGAGAGAAGGAGAAAGATATGGGAAAGAGAAAGGGGAAGAGGAAGAGAAGAGAGAGAGAAAGAGGGAGAGAAAGAGGAAGAGAAAAAGTATAATGGAATGTACTGGGTAGTGCCAAGAATAACATGCTTTTACTAAACTGAACCAACAAGGACGACCCTTGTTTTGCATTTGTCATTCCTGCTCATGTCCCAGGAAGAAGCATACTCAGTGACCACTCGCTCCTGGTGTTGTTCCCACCACATGACCTCATGACACTATTGAGGACACTTTCCATTCCCACTCACAGGTTTCTGTGGTGTTTTCTTGTTTGTTTGTTTTGCCAGTTCACTCTCATTACTCTCTGCATCTGACAGTCTGATCAACAACTAAGTCATAAATTTATATATCCTGGAAAAAAGATAAAAATCAAGGAAATACTATAAATTTGGTAAGAATGATGGTTACCACTGACTTTCTTTAAACCATTATCCAGGAATTTCATATTACTTTTAGTTCACATAAAAATGTTGCAATTTAGAAATCATTAAATTCATTTTACAAATGGAAAACTAACACTCAGGTCATCCTCAAAATCTTACTCATCTGTTCAGTAACTACACTGGGATGGTAGTAGAGATCTATCATCACTTGATCCTACGCACTTTCACTTGCACTTCCCTTGTGCAGCGCTTCCCATGGGATGCAGAAAACACCCCCAACTGTCCACTGCCTAATTCCTAGCACCTGGGAATATGTTACCTTACACAGCAAGGGAGATTAAATTTTAAAATGGAAGTATCTGCTGTGAATGGATTAAAGGAGAAATATAGGTGATAGTGATATCAGATGAAAAGGACTAAACCAGCCCTTCCTGGCTTTGAGGATGTGGTGAAAGGCCACAAACCAAGGAATGCAGGCAGCCTCCAGAAACAGCAAAAGGCAAGAGAACAGATTCTTTCCTAAGGAGCATAGACTTAGTGACACCTGAATTTTAGTTCAGGGTGATATAAATTTTGTTTTTCTCCAGAGACCCCATCCTCACTGTGGGGTCCAGGTGAGACACCTGGATTACAGGGAACACAAAATTATGTGGCTTAAGTCACTGAGGTTCTAATAGTCATAAGAAACTAACATGACACCTCATTAGGCACAAAATGCTTTCAAAATGTATGCCAGGAAATAATTAAGTTCTGTATTTTATCATCTTATTGAAAAAGACTAGAAAATCAGAACTCACCAAGAGATACATGCAGTATCAGTCTTGGCGTAGGACTAAGATTTTATGTAGAAGCAAGGAGTTGTAAGGGTGAATTTAAGTCAAGGATTATTAAAGTAGAATGTGATTGCATATTATGGCTGAGAGTTATTTCATGTCCAAAAAGCGAGGAGAAAGGAAAGAGGAAAAAAGAAAAATCTTTAGACTGTGCATCAGTGAAAAAGAAAAAGCAGGTTCAAATGCTTTGTTTTTTAATTACAAAGAAGAAAGAAGCATGAAAACAGAAATAATCAAGCAGGAAACATCTTTTATCATTCTTTTCAATTCTAGATCTTTGCATTAAATTAATTCATGAGGGAAAGTTTTTTTCCCTGTGTGCCTTATCCAAACAATCATTTCAGCTTTTTGAAAAATAAATAATACAAATAGGTTCTGTGGAGATCTTGCATGCATTCATGAAAATAATAGACACATGTGAATTATTTATAAAGCCAATTATTTTTACAAAGACAGTGAATGACAGGTAACGGGGCAGGAGGGCTTTGCTGATAATTTAATTTTTTAAAAAATGAGGAGAAATCCGTGCCAGGTTTTAAAAGTTAATAATAAATCTGCAGCACATTAATATGAACTCTTGCAAACAGGCCTCTCTAGTTGTGTTTGTGCTCAAACTTTGCCAACTGCGGACAAATCTGAGGCTCTGGGGAGGCCTGTAAGACACTGGGGGTGTTCTCCCAGCCCAGAGGAAATTTCCACCATGTAGAAAAACTCGGCACTAGTTTTCCTTCTCTCTGGAGATGATGAAGTGCTGCCAACAGGAAAGTCTGGATAAGCTGAAAAAGAGATGAGTTTGTGTGGATATCTTAATACTGAATCACAACATGCAAAAAAAGTGTTTCTCTGGGAGCCGGTTCTGCCCAAATTAGCCTGTTTCACAAACAGTAATGGAGAACGGAGTCAAAATTGCAAAGATTTAGGAAACAACGTCCTTCTGCTTTTTTCTCTTTTTCTTTACTGCAGGAAAAGAGAGAAGCTTGTGTTCTGAAGGATCATAGAGTGTGATAATTCCCCAGAATTCACTTGCATACTGGTGTAAGTGCTATGAAATGCTGTGCAGTGTGGAGCAAAAGATTCTTACCTGGTCTCTGGGATTAAGGGAAGATGTTCTGGAGGAATTTATAGATGAGGTTTTTAGATGACATCAGATAAAGAAAGAGGAACGAGGTAGGGAAAGAGCACTGTTTAGGGGGCAGGGCCTTAGGGTGAGGCTAGTGTGGTGCGGGGCAAAGGCAGACTTGGGGTTAGGGGGAGTGTTTTGGTGAAAGGTCAGAGCATTTACAGATTTCCTGAAGTGGGGGAGAACATGGTGGTTTGAAGCCATGAAACAAAGCCACGTGGTTACTGAATGAAGAGACGTGAACGCCATCAGTCTCTTCTAGGAGTCAGGAAGTAATGAACAACTAGAGTTGCTTTCGACTCCCGGCTCTAGGTCCTTGCTCTTCGAACTCCCAACCCCCACTCGGGGTCCAGGGTCCTGGCTCCTGCCACAATTTTCACCTGTCTCCTTTTCCAATCTCCCACTTTAGATGGAGAAAACACCAGAAGGAAAATGTTTAGATGCTGGAAGATTTCTCTGTGAAATGGTTACCGCATTCAGAACTAGTGCAGGAAAGAGAAACAATTCCATATTTTCCTTAAAGAAAGGGATTTAATGCATAAGATTAGATGCTGACAACATAATTGGAAGGGATACAGAGGCCTGGAAGTCAATTCTCCTATTGAACTATTGATCTCAAGAACCAGCTTCTGTAGCTGCAAATCAGGCATCACAGCCCAGCCAGTGCCACACCAGTCAGTCACCTCACACCCACGGAGCTGGTGACAGGACACTGAAGCCTGGACTTCTGGCTTCTTATACAGAGATATCTGTTGGAAATTTGGAGACATGGCCTCATTCCTTCCTCCTAAGAAATCTTGAATAACTGCATCCTGTTGGCAGAAAACCAATTGCATGCATAGCCCTGTCACAAGAGAGCCAGGGTTAAATTGTTTCCCCACTTGGTAATTGCTGCAATATATAACAGGCAGTGAGAACGATTGCTGAAAGCCAAGAGATAATGTCCCCGACACCAGGAAACTCCCTTTCCTGGGAGGACATTGACAAATAAGCACAGGAAGAGGAGTGCTCAGTGATCTCCAGGAATAACTGATGACTGTGACCCAAGAGATAAACATTTTAAAAATACCTAACACTGTGTGGGCCATGATGTGCATTGTTTTGGATGGAGGCTTTCATCAGACAGTACATTGTTCTGTTTGTTGAGACACTGAAAAATATTATAAAGACTACATATGGAGGTGGAACTATTTCATCCACAGTTCTCTAAACTGGGAACTTATATGAACAGGATTGCTTTGCAGGTGTGTTATGTATGAGAGCTTGCACACTTGTCTACAAATACATAACTGTTATCGTTCCAGTAGTATATCTACTTACTTTATATGCATACTATAATCACATATATGTATGATATTTATCTGAAACTGGATATATCACAGGGCAGAAAGCATGGTCATTGAGCATTAGGAAATGTTTCTTCTACTTCTTGTCATGAACTTCTTGGTACCTCAGCTTCCACTTACGTAAAACTAGAATTAAGGGATTAAAAAATTTCCCAGATATCTTATTCCCTAAAATTTTACTTTAGTGTTTTATAATTTTGCAAATTGACTATCTTGATGTGGGTGCAAGAATAGCTATCCTGGCACTCTCAGACTGAGTTTGAAGTCTAGAAATTACTTAGAAACCTTGAACTATTCTATTGTACCTTTAAAGCCAACAAGCCTTGACGGGCTGCCTTTTCTCCACATCTCACTGCACAGATTCCTTTTCATCCCTGAGGTAAAAAGAAATCAGAACGATGTACCTATTTTTCAGAAAGAAACTTTGCAGTCATGGAAACATCTCTTGAAATCACCCTGCATGACCTTTTGCAGAGAGCAGAATGTCCAGCAATGCAGCATCCACAGCACAGTCCATTTAAAACCTGTCACCAGTAGTTTGCAAATACCATGTGAGCAGCTGAAGGGCATGTCCTCTTTCAGGAAAATGTAAGCATTTTGACCTACAGGGGACTCCACCCACATCCATCCAGCCAGCTCTCTTTGAAGCTCCTGCTGCTGTGAAGCAAGAGAACTCCCCTCTGCAGTGTGAGAACTTCTTACTTGAAAATCCAGTTTCATAAACAATGAAATGTTATAACGTTTGGTTCTTACCAATAGCAATTGCTTGAGACGGATGCTAGGCATTCATCGGCTGCTTTTTGAAATATGAAAACAAAGACTTCCTAGGCTTTGCAAGAAGACCAGCTGGGGCTCTGCTATGAGGACTCCTATAGTGCTGTCCTGTTCCATAAAAGACAGTGGAAAAATTTGAATTTGTATCAGGCATTTTTCCCTTCCAGCTGCAGAATTATTCTATTTTTTTCTAAAACAAAGATATTTCCTTTATGCAGGTGCTTATTCTATCTTTACTGGCCATGGAGAAATACATTGAGCATCGCATTTCTAGAAAACTCTATCTTTCCACAAAGATCATGCTGAGTCAGAATCTTTTCCATAAATCCACTAAAAAAGACACAAAGGTTCTGACGTATATGGGCCTAAATGCCTACCAGTGTTCTTGTCTCTCTTTAAAGAAATTAATGGGATGTCTTAAATTTTGCTTGATAGAGTATTGCTGACATGAGTAAACAATTGCATAGAGACAATTGGAAAGACTGAAGATAGAGTGCTGTGGATAAAAGGGGAGTAAAATTGGGAGAAGAAAACAGTAATCAGACAGGCCATGAAAACCAAGGGAGTTTTCTGTGGCAAGATATGCAAAAGGTGTACTTTCATTCGGTGATCTTCCTTCTACCTCTTCCTCACTCCACCCTTACTTGACTCAGTGCTTCTAGTGTTGTCCTGATTAACCCCCCTTCTCAGATGACCACATTTGTGTGGGATTAGGAACCCTAGGGATTGTGAGTCTGTGTCTTCCCAAGATTTGTAGTTTGAAATTCTAACCTCCAATGTGGTGGTACTTGGTGATGAGTCCTGCAGGTCATGATGATGGAATCTTCATTCTCCTTTGTGAAAAGAGACCAGAGCCTCACTTCCTTTCTGTCATGAGAAGTCAGCTGTCAGCAGCCAGGAAGGACCCTTTCACTGGGACCTGGCTGTGATGAAATCCCAGCCTCCAGAACTGTGAAAATAAGCTTCAGTTGTTGATCAGCCATGTAGGATAGAGTATTTTGCTATTGGAGCCCAAGAAAAGACACTACCTTTAAAAACCTGTTCACCAATAACTTACTAGATGAGTAAAAAGGGGCGTGAAGGAGTCAGACAGACCCGTGCCTGCTGAACATATCCTCCACTCCTGTGCTGGGCCCACATTCCTGGGATGCACTGTTCCAAAGCTGAGAAACGTTGGTAAGTCTGTGACTTCCAGAGGCTTTCACTCCTGGGGTGAGTGAGCAGGCCACTTGTGCTGAGAGAGGCAGATTGGGCCAGGCTTCAGTGACCACAAAGTTAAGATGGCTTAATGAGTAAATGAGAAGTGACATTTTACTGTATGCTTGAGACAGTGTGGTGCCTTGAGTATAATCCCAAAGCATAATAAAGCAAATATACAGTGAGGTCAGGAATAGCAAAACCTACTTAGGGGAACAGCATATGCAAAATTATGCAGAAATGCATTTATGGAAAATTATTAATGGTTTGGTAGAGTTGAATGTACAGTTAAAAGGCAGAGTGGTACGTTGGTTCATGAACTTAATGTTTGTCATGATTCTGGTTGCAAACCTAGCTAGATGAGAACTGAATCAAATTTCTCCCATAAGGTCCACATTGAACCTAATCCTTGAATTTGTTCAATTTACTTTGCAGCCAGAATTGTGGGAAGAATTAAATTTGCAAACAGAGGCACCAATGTAGTTGAAGAGATACAGGATTAAAGAGCCATTTACCAGAACAGTGGATTTCCCCTCACTGTTTGCATAGCTACACTGGTTCTTTTCTAATTTAAAAATCTTTCCTTTATCTTGTAGTAATTATTCTTCTCAAGTCATTGATGCAACCACTGCATTCTTAGAATGCTTCACATCAAACTATGATTTTCAAGTAGATCTTCAGAACCCTGGTTTACTAAGGTAGATGTAGAAATAACAGGTGCTTTTTAAAGAAAAGCAACCTCCATGTCACTGTAACAGGCCTGAGGCGAAAGGCTGGTTGTGTGTGTGTAAGTTCATGGAGAGAGACTGGCTGACAGCGGGCCTTTCCATAGAGGGAATGAAAGTGTTCTGAAGCTGCTTAAAACAAGTAGAAGAACTAACAGGGAACTAAACGGAAATCTTCCTTTCCTAATAGAATGGCAACATTCTGCTGCTGGAGCTGTAGAGACAGAATGAGACAAGTATACGAGGTTGTCAAATCTGTGGATTATCAAGGACAGATATAAAAGGAGAAAGATTAGGG
The DNA here is from genome assembly GCA_004027595.1 of Dinomys branickii. Lineage (NCBI taxonomy): Eukaryota > Metazoa > Chordata > Mammalia > Rodentia > Dinomyidae > Dinomys > Dinomys branickii. The sequence continues at coordinate 80,895 of PVLD010004917.1, forward strand.
TTGGGGATAGAGTAATGTGTAAGTTTTAAGGTGTCATTGAGGCTCAGAAAGAGGTTAAGGTAGGGTAAGGCTTAAAATGGCTGAAGACTCCAAGATGAAGTACGTGACTGGGATAATGTAATGACCGGAGATGTTGACTGATTAATAATTTCCTTATGATATAGCTACTGCGAGTCCATATCAAAGTTACTCCTTCCAAACATTCCATGTGAATGTTCTTCTTTGAGCTAAGAAATATCAGTGCTGAGGCAAGGTCAAGGTGCTGGAAAGAGAGGTTTTATTTTTCCTGCCCAGAATCAAAATTCAGTATGTGTTATTTTGTAGGAAACAGTTAGATGTGGTACCCTAAAAAAGATTTACTCACTCGTACATCTGACAGAGGAAAAAATTTAGCATTTGTACTGAAGTCTGGGAAACCAAAGGAAGCAGATAAGGAAGTAGATCTGAAATTTCCCACCAGGAAAGTGTAAGTATTTTCAAGTCAACTGGTTAGCTTCAGCATCTGGGGATTTCGCAGCATCCACATTCAGTCTGCATGCTGAGCACTGGTACATGTGCTCTGTGGCATTTGTGTTCATTACATTTTAAAATAAATTTATGTTTAGAGTGCTTACCTACTATTTCAGATATTCCTGGGAGTTTTGCAGAATAATAGGACAGACTGTCATCTCTACTTTTCCATGAAAATAATTGCATGTTTTCAATTCATAAACAATTTCAATGTTGAAAAGGTTACATAATTTCAGCTCCGTTGTGAGCACGCACACCATATTGATGAGGTGGAGAGCAGACAATCGTTTTACATAGGCTAGAAGTTGATTTCATCCTAAAGTCATTTACCAGGGTTACAGGGTAATGAGTCAGTAATGGAAATTCCAAAAAGGGCTTAGCTCCATAGGATACAAGGGTGGTTGGACCGCCGAAGTTCTAGGAAAGATTGCTTCTATCAGGGCAAGGCAAGTGTGTCTGAAGTTAGAGAAAGGTGGTCCGATCTGAAAGCAGTTGACACGGTGAGCAAACTTAAGATCCAAAGATAACAAGAACTGAAGCCAAAGGGAAGAGTCATTGTGTTGCAGATTGGAACAAAAGGCAAAATGAGCTCCTATGCATTCCTGCAAGGATACCGCTAGCACTGCGGCCTTATTGTAGTACTTTTCAGGGAAACTGAGATGCACCAGAAGTAGTCATTCCTTCCTGCAGCCTTCATGAAGGATCTGTTCAACTGTACACCCACAAAAGAAGTGGCCGCAGATAGATTGTCCGCAGACCCTCCTCCAGATATCTCCATGGGTAACGTGAATGAAAGGCAGAAGAAGTCCTTGTGCGAAGGCTGTGATAAAGAGCCACACGGGCAGTTGGCACGGAGGGGATGAGGAGGGAAGGGCGCCTCCTCGGATTCTGACAGCAGTCTGCCAGCAACAGTTCAACACAGCTGAACCCAGAACTTCCATTTAAAATTTCACAGAGAACATAATGTGCAGCTATTCACATTTCATCTATTTTTGAAATGTTATTCCAGCGCACATTTGTAAGGAGGAAAAATATTTTAAATGTAGTAAACAGTGAAAGCACGACAGCTCTTGAAGACCTTCACCAGACTCATCCAACGGGGCTCTTACACATTAACGCTGACGATGCCTGGCCACAAAGTACTTTGTCACCTGGAGGAGGATTTTAAGCTGAGTGTCTCCACTGACACTTTGCTTTGATTATGGCTTCTGCCAATAGATGTGATCAGTGTTCTGCTTGCCTGGTGGAACCTCCTAGATTGTCATCTGCAGCTGTCACTTTTCGAGGACTTGCAAACTCACAGATCATTAAAGTGGCAAGCCACGTGATTCAGATTTGACAGACAACTGCTTACTAAAAATATCTGTCCTGATCAGTGCTGATGTTCTAAGAGGATATTTTCAGCTTCTTGTTCTTTCTCTCTCTCTGTGATGACACTGTACCTGGTGAGTTAAAAGCAGCAGAAGAAATAGCATTGCTAAAGGCAGCAGGCTACTGCAGTCCACAGCCTGCCGGTAGGGATTTGGGTTAGAAGCAGGAACCAAGGCAATTCTGTGAAGGTCTCATCTCTCTTGATCCTTGTAGGACATGCACCCGTCCATGTGCACTTCCTAACTTCCATGCTTCCCAGACAGCTCTAAGTCTTCCTTGTAAATGGCCTTTAATTAGAACTACTGTGAACATTGCTTGGTTGAATAGGTTTGCTCTGCTTTGTTCGAGGCCATTATAATCTCTCCTGGTTTGTGCTCAATTGGTATATTGAAGATTAGGGCCTTGCATGGTTTTGCAAAATGACAAGTAGTAATGCCATGGGCTGAGAAACCTGGACACCTTGTGAAAAACAGGTGTTAAAACATCACCACAAGTCAGTCTGTGATCTCAACTCCTCTACTGCATGTCTTAGGTTTTTAAACAGAGTAACAAACAGCAAGCAGGGTAAAAACTCACCTTGTGTCTGCCCTGCTTTGTGAATTCTACTTACATGGTCACTCACTCTGGGCTTTGACATTTTAACTGCAACTAGTACTGAGATTTGCCAATTTTAGCCTTTATACCTGAATGATTTATATTTTTGCTATTTCTGCTGAAAAATATTTGTTTCCAGACTGAGTTCTATGTGAATAAAGACTCTATGTTTGGATAGAAATAAGTTGTTTTTCCCTATATTAAATTTTTGGAGATCATTCTTTTATTCTAAATCTAGAAACCCAAGGTTATGTTTAGCAATTTTACCCTTCTTATGTACACACTCTATTTACTAACAGTTGGTTTTGCAAAATATTTTATCATCATTGGGTAGAACAAAAGTGTAATTGCAATTTTCCCTTCTACTTGTGAATTCTCAGTGCTTAGAATCACATTAAATGATTCCCTATCCATAATGCAGAGCCTAGTAACCACTCAGGTTACTGAGCTAACTGAGGCAGAGGCAGAAAGCCCATAATCAGTGCTATCAGCTTGCTACAGTTTGGATAGTTTGTGTGCATCCCCATGAGTTCACTGTTGAAAGCTTGGTCCCCAGGGTGGCCAGCTGAGTAGTTTTGGAACCACAGGAGTTGGGGCCTGTGGGGAGATGTTTGGGTGCTGCATTTGGAGGGACTGAGGGAGTTCTCATGAGAGTGGGCGGCTATCAAAAAGCAAAACTAGCTCCTTTCTGTTTTCTTACTGGTGTCTCACCATGTAACCTCTCCTCTTGGATGTGTTGCTGCCATAATTCCATCTTCTGTGGTGTGCTACAGCCAAGAAGTTCCTTACCAGAGTCCAAAATGATGGGGCTGCCTGATATTAACTGTTACCCTCCCAAACCATGAGCTAAATAGACCTCTTTTCCTTATGAATTATCCAGTTTGAGTTGTTTTCACCACAAAGGAAACAAACCAATCACAAGTCCCATAATACACTTGGTATTGGTTGGAGATTCATTTTTCCTAAGAGTCTGTGGCAAGGAGTGAAGTTCTCTAGTTCCATGATTGTATTCTGTAAGACTGTAAAGCAGATCTTGCTAGAAATACTTCTCTCTTACTGGCTTAAAAAAATAAGATGCCTTATTGGGAGCTCTACCTTGGAGAGGGTCACATAGTAAGGAGCAGAGGGTAGACTCTAGCTAACAGCAAAAATCTGAGGTCCTCAATCTGACATCCTGAAAGAACCTAAAGCTGACAACAAGCAAGCGACCTGGGAGGTGGGCCCTTCCCAAGTCAGATTTTCAGGTGATCACAGTCCTGGCCATCACTTGGACTTGCGCTTAGCCTTGCAAAAGGGCCAGCTAGCTATGCCCAGACTCCTTACTCAAAGAACATGTGAGAGGTAAAGCCCTACCACTACAACTTACTAAGCTTTTGGTAATATTATTGATTGATAGCAATAGAAAATGAATACAGTTATTGCTCATTTAATGATCAAATTCTGTTCTTGTGACTAGGTCATTAAATGAATTGGTCACTAAATGCTTTTCTATGTAGTGTATACATTATAATATTCAGAACAAATAAGTGCTCAAAGGAAACTCCAACTTGATGACTTTGCTTTTATTTGCATAACTTTTATAAGCACTAATGTAATATATAACATAACACACAAGTTCTGTACTGTGCAGTCCAATCAGCAAAAATTACACTACTGCATAAACAAGGTATACTCTACCAAAAGAGGCACCAAGGCTCTATCAACATGTACAGAACTGTAAAAGAATGATGTCATAAGTCTGAGAGGTGGGTCCTAAGTCAGAACAACAAGCCTCAGCCATAAGACCAAGCAGTAAATAGGTTGGTTGTTAAACAAGGAATATCTGTATAGATTTGGGGACCTGCAAATGGGATATCATTAAAACATATGCATAAAATTGTGAGAAAGACTTTGAACTTTCCAGTGGAAAAATTGCTGGAAAAACTTTGAAAGTGATGGAGAAACCTTGACAAGTTTTTAGTAGAAATTTGCACTTTAATGATGCTACCACTAAGAACTCAAAGGCAGTTGGTAACATGTTATTGGAAACTGGATACAGGGACATTCCTATTATGTAATAGCTGAAAACTTAAAGAAATTGTCACTTGCCATCATGAAGGAAATACAACATCTATGTGATAAACTCTTTCAGCTAAGGAGATTTCCAAGAAGCATTAAAGGTGTGACCTAGACTTTTTGTATTGCTTATGATAAAATGTGAAAAGAGCTATATATTGAGGGCAAATGGCTAAACAAAAAGCAATCAGAAATTACCGATTTTGACAAATTTCAACTTGTTGAGATGTCAGAAGACATCCAAATTACGAGATGGCTTCTGAGCACTATCAGAAAAGTATGGCCTAAAGAAAACCCCGAGGGAGTTAGTGTACTAGCTTTTGTTAAAACTTCACAAAGATCAAAGGATTGTAGCAGCATCCAGTCACATAAAGAGACCTTGAAAGAGAATAAGATTATGTTTCCTGGAATCTCTCAATCAAACCATAAAGCCTCTAGAAAGATTAATAATATTGTCCCTCTGCTATCTCAGAGGAACCTAAGGTGGAGAAGAATTTATCTAAAAAAAAAAAAAGGAAAGAAAAGAAAATGCTGCTGCCTCAAGGAACGAGCCGTGGAAGATCTACAAGGTGATTGCAGAAGTTATTGCAGCGAAAACTCTTCCAGTTTGAACTGAAAGTTTTAGCAGTAAAGTTAAACAGAAGGAGACTGTCAGTCTCCAAACTTTGACTGTCAGGAGGCCGGCTGCTATCGCTGCTCAGTAGCAAACTCATGTTCATTTGCAAGATCTGGAGTAGAACCAAAAGCCCAGAGACAGGAAAAACTATTCCAAGATCTTGAAAGATAATCAGGAAACTTGGAACCTTTACCCAGCTGGACTTTAAACCCTGTGGAGCAGCGATTCCTGTGTGCCTTTCATTTGGTTCCCCCAGGCTTCTCTGGTTTTCAGGACTAGGAATGAAACTCAGTGGCTCTATTGCTGAGTTGCCTCCCCATCCCTTAGTGTTTTTTTATTTTGAGACAGGATCTAAATTTCAAAAGCTGGCCTTGAGCTTATTACGTACCTACATCAGCCTCCAGGATCGCTGGGGTTACAGGCGTGCACCACTGGGCCTCACACCTTCCCCACTGCCACCTTTTAAAGTGGAAATACCTTTGTTCCTTACTCCTGTATTGTAGGTTGAGTGTATAGTGGGCAGAAAACTTGTCTCTTCAGTTTTTCAGATCAGTGAGACTCTATACCCAAAGAAACTTATCTGTGCCTGGGTTTAACATACCTAGTAAGGCTCTGAACTTCAAATAGAAACCTTGGGAGAAAGGGGGATGTATTTTACATGTGGAAGGGCTGGGACACCAAGGGTCACAAAGTGGCAGACAGATTCTGATATGACGCCATGTATTCATGCCTGCTGTAACTCACTCTTTTTATCTGAAAGAATTCAACAAGAAGGATAAGGCACCATTCCATGATAGCATCACACAAGACTATAAACCTGTTTCACTACACAACTTTCTCTTTTGCATGCTGTGAGAAGTTGCCTTCTGGAGAGACCAATGGGACAGTGATCTGAAAGAAGACACCACTAGCCAACAGCCAGCAAGAACCAAGGTCCTCAGTGTGACACCCCTTATGGAGCTGAATACTGTCAATAAAAATGCAAGATGGAGGTATATACATCTGCAGTCAAACCTGCAGCTGAGAGTCCAGATGTGGCTATAACCTGAACTGCAGCCTTGTAGATGACCCAAGTAAGCTGTACCTTGACTTCTGACTCATACGAACTGTGAGACTATAATTGTACATTGGTTAAACCTAGGTTTGTGGGAATGTTATTCAGCAAAAGTTAACCAATGTGTTAATTCAATGAACTGAAAAGTTGGTTCTTTGAAAGGTTGAACAAAATAGACAAAAACATCACTTATTTTAGAAAGGAAAGACCCAAATCTATGCAATTAGAAATGACAAAATGAAATCCCAATGAAGTCTGTGAAAATGCAGAAGGTTATAGGTAACTACTTTGAGATTCTGTACTCTAACAAATGGGAAAATGTAGAAGAAATGGATAAAGTTTTGGGTACATATGTACTACCAAGACTGAAACAAAAGGACAAAGTTTAAATAAGCAAATATCAGTCTCTGAAATTGAAAAGGTGATTAAAAAACTACCAACTAAGAAATGCTCAGACTATGACAGATTCACTACCAAATTCTACAAGAACTTTAGAGAAGATCTCACACAAATTCTCCTCAAACTCTTTAATGAATTACAAAAGGAAGCAGTACTTCCAGTCATTCCTGGAAGCAAGCATTACCCTCATTCCAAAATCAGAAAAAGACTGAACTAAGAAAGAAAAGTACAAACCAATCTCTCTAATGAATATAGATATAAAAATAATTAATAAGGCACTGGCAAACACAATGCAACAAATCATCAAAAAGATCATGCATCATGACCAAATAGGATTCATTCCAGGGATGCAAGGCTGATTAATATACACGAATCAATAAATGTAATTCACCTTACAAGTTGAAGCAAGGACAAATAGCATATAATCATTTCAAAAGGTGCAGAAAAACACATTGATAAAATTCAGCATCTATCCATGATACAAAAAAATCCTTAAGAAAATAGGAATAGAGGGTCCTTACTGTATTCTGATAAGGACCATTTTTGACAAACCAATGGCAAACATTACTTAATGGTGAGAAGCTGAAAGCTTTCCTTCTTACATCAGGAACAAGATGAGGATGCTTGCTACCACCACTTTTGTTCAACATAGTTCTTGAAACACTAGCTACAGCAAATTAGTAAGGATAAAGGAATGAAAGGGATAAGGTGGGGACAGAAGTTAAATTACCATTGTTCATAGATGACATGACTGTCTGCATAGAAGACCCTAAAAACTCCATTAAAAGATTTAGACCTAATAACCAAATTCAGTAATATAGTAGGAAATAAAGTCAACAGTCAAAAAACATTAGTGTTCTTATATGGAAGTAGCAAACTCACTGAGAGGGAAATCAGGCCGATAATGTATTTCAGAATAGCACCAAGAAAAATGAAAGACCTAGCAATTAACCTAACTGAGGAATGAAAGAATTTTGCAGTGAAAACCACAGTACTCTGTAAAAGGAAACTGAAGTATTAGAAGATGGAATGATATCCTCTGTTTCTTGGACAAAATCATTATAGTTCAAATGGCCATACTCCCAAAACTGTGTGTGTATATATATATATATATATATATATATATATATACACACACACACACACACACACACACACACACACACACACACAATCAAAGACAGAAATAACATTCATTACAGAACTGGAAATGACAATCCTAAAATTTATATGGAACTGGAAGAGACCTAGAACAGCAAAAGAAATTCTGGGCAACAACAGTAAAGCAGGGAGCATCAAAATACCAAACTTTCAGTTATACTACAGAGCTATAGTAATAAAAACAGAATGGTACTGGAGAGAGAGAGAGAGAGAGAGAGAGAGACTGAGAGAGAGACAGAGAGAGAAAGCTGAAGACCAGTGGACTAGAACAGAAGACACAGAAACAACCAGAGGCTCACTCTGCTACCTTATCTTTCACAAAGGGGCCATAACCCTTTGCTAGATGAAAGATATCTTCTTTAATAAATTCTGCCTGGAAAATTATCTACATGCCACAGTTTGAACATAGGTCCATTCTTCTTACCATACATTAAATGAAAATCAAAAATGGATCAAAGATCTCAATGTTAGAACAGAAATACTTTACTTGTTGAAAGATAAATAGGTAAAACTCTCAAATACAGAGAGGTAGGCACATATTTTCTACATGAAAGCCTAGATGCACAACAAATAATACAAAGATTCAGTAAATGGAATCTTATTAAACTAAAAATCTTTTTTCCATTCACTATAAAAATCCACCTGCAAAGTATACACACAAACTACAGAATGGAAAACAAATTTTACCAGCTACTCCTCAGGCAAAACACTAACATCTAGAATACATAAATAGCTCAAAAATATTAGATCTTCCATAAATTTAAAGGTCCAATTACAAAATGGCCATCAGAAATATATAGACACTTCTCAAATAAAGAAATACAATTGGCCAATAAGTACATGAAAAATGTTCAGCATCTCTGGTCATTTGAGAAATGCAAATTTAAACATTAATATTCCATCTCACCTCAGAGAGAGTGGCTACCATCAAGAAACCAACCAATAACAAATGCTAGTGAGGCTGTGGGGAGAAACGAACCCTTCTTCATTGTTGGTGGAAGTGTAAATTGGTTCAGCCACTATGGAAATCAGTATGGAGATTCCTCAAAAAACTAAAATAGAAAATCTCACCTATTCCTCTTTAGAATATCTTCCTCAAAGAGCTAAATACATCCTACCACAGCACTGTATGTGCACCTATGTTTACAGTAGCACAATTCAGAAGAGCTCAATCTTGAAACCAACAGGTGAATGGATAAAGAACGTTTGGTACCTGTCACAAAACGCAGTAGTGCTCTGCCGTTATGGTAAATAGAAGGTTTTTGTAGGAAAATGGATGCACCTCGAGAACATAGTATCAAGTGAGGTACATCAGACACCCAAGCTTGTGCATTGCACTGCTTTCCTTATGTGAAAGTTTTAATAGGAAAGAAGAGAGAGAGAAAAAAGATCAAGAAAAAAGGAATTGTGATCTAAGAATGTTCTGCTGCTGGGCTTTGGTTTCACTTTGATATGGGGTGAGAGCTCACCCTGCAGGATTTATATTTCTTTAGCTATGACAAGGGGCTTTTTTACTTGGTGTAAGCATGCTCTATTTTGAAAGAACGAAAGGTAAATTTCAAAGATGGGAAAATCTATGAAGACAGAGCAGCTCAGTGTTTATTAAGAGGAAGCATTGGGAGACAATGAGTGCTAAGTAGAGTGTTCTGATTCGGGATGACAAAAATGACCCCAGTTTGACCGTGGTTATGGTTGTACAACTCTTTCAATGTGCTGGCGGCCACTGAATCTTACATTTTAAGGTTGTAAATCATGAGATGTGTAGATTTTTTTTGTTTCATGCAGTTATCTTACTAAAAAAATGTTAAGCAATGTGGATCTCTTGGTATGTCTCCCTTGATTAGTAAGTTTGCTTTGCTTTATAATTGCAGATTGGAAACTAATATTTTTGGCTCAGAATTTTGAAAAATCCATTGTCTTCTAATCTGCTGCATCATAATTTTTGAATGCATGCAGCTGACCCCTGTTTATTTGTCTTCATAAGATTCTAAGACCTTTGCTTTATGCCAAATGTTCCAGAAGATGAGCTTGCTGTGCACTGACACAGATAATATTGGTGGCCCCTTCCAATATGAAAACAATTGTCTATTGGCTCCAAGAAAATGCTTGAGATATTTTATGATAATTTTATCCTTTGTTTTCTTATTTTGTTTGAAGCTTTTGTTAACCACTCTCAATCTAATTTTCTTAGTTTTTTCTATTATTTTTCCAAACTTTTAATATTTTTCTTGGACATTTTTCAACTTTACAGCCAATCTAAAAATGTCTGATATGTTTGTTTTGTCATACTTTAAATTTCTGCATATTCTTTCTTTTTATCTTTCTTTTCTTTTCTCCTAGATCCTATGCCTGCCTCACCAGACAGTGCAAAAGCAACAGTCTATGGGGTCTTTACTTGGTGTCTGCTAGTTGAAAATGTCAAAAGATATCGGAGTGGAGGTTGCAAATTAAAGGATGGCATATGAGTCCTCTGTGCCAGGAAGTCCTGAGGTATGTCTGCACCTGCTTGTGCATCTTTGACCTCATTCATTCAACCTTTCTTCCAAGTCACTGAGGACAAATTCCTGGTGCTTATAAGCATGACATTTGGAGTCAATGAGATCTGATCTTGAGATTTGATTTTGCTACTTATTGACTGGCAAGGTTCTTAATCTCCGTAATGCTCTCCTTTTTCAACATTAAAGGGGAACAATACCTTCTTACAACTGCATAATTAATGTCAAGCCCAAGGTAAATGATCCATAGATGTATTTATTCTTGGCAGCAGGGGTATTGTAATGCTTTCTTTAGAATCAGCTCGAGTAATTATTTGCACAAAGCCCTTCTTGACTGCCTTCCTCATGTACCTAGGTGTTTATTTTCTGGCTTTACTATGTGCTTCCGCTATATCTGTCCATGACTCCTCCAAATAGTATTGCCATATTCTAATTTCATACACAAATATACTTGAACGAAGACCTTATATCTTTTCACTCATGCATCTCAGTGCCTAATACAGTGTCTGTATCACACTCAGTAATGCTCATTAAATAATCTTTGAATGAATAAACTGAATGAATCCTCAAAACCAGTTTGCATTTTGTGAACTGAAAGTTGTACTCAGTGAAATTTTGCTCCCATGCCTGCAGCCACACTTGCTCAGAGGCTGTAGATGCATTGCCGATATAAATAGCATTTAGCAGCTTAATATGCCATAAGCCACAAGGGAGATAACTGGAGCAGAATTGCCTACAAATGCAAACGTCAATGAAAAATTTGTTCAACTCAAAGGCATAATTTTCTTCTATGCTTTGGGTATACAAAGATGTAGATGAAGCATAAGAATAACCTTGTGCATTAAAGAATAATCATTCTTCCAGACCTAACTAAAGCCCTACTGCTCCCAGAAAGTTGTTCTTGGCAAAGCTGACCCAAACAGCCCTGGCTGTGAGAGTTATATCCTTCCTCATTCCTAAAAATTCTTCCTGAGGATAAGTAGGAAGGGAGATTCTGGAAAAGACATTATTTATAACTAGTCAAGACAGTGATATCTAAGTCCGCTGAGATTTGAGATATTTCCTCCTTCTATTCGTCCTTTATACATTGCCTATATAACACAACAGACACTCCAGGAGGTGCTAGGAATTAATGCAGAAACTCAATAGACATGATTTCTGCTCTTAAAGAATCACCTTATAGTGAGCGGCTTAGATAAAGCTTTGCTTATGGCTTACATGGGATCATGACAGCCTGATAGATTGGTTAGAGTACATTAGAGGAACAGAATTACACACACACACACACACACACACACACACACACACACGCTCGTATAACATAAATGTCATACGTAATATATAAATATATAATATATATTTATAATTATATACCACATCATATATATATAATGATATACATATATCTATAAAAGGAGACATGTTAGATTGGCATGTAGGAGCAGAGACAGGCAGAGCAGAGGTAGGCAGAGCTTGGTATGTAAGATCAGAGGTAGGACCTGCAGAGTCTACAGTGGCTGCCTGCAGTTGGAAAGCCAGAGAATCCCGTAGCTGCTCAGCCCAAGAACCTGGAAGCAGCAAAAGAAGAACCACCAAGGGTGCTGCCACAGTCTGAATCCAAAGGCCTGGATGCTCCCTGGAGAGCTGTGGTGCAAGTCCATGTGGAAGGACTGAAGAAGCTGGAGTCTGATGCCCACAGGCAATGGCAGTTCAAAATGCTGAGCTACTCGACTAGAATCAAGCTTGCAAGCCTGGTTCATTTCCCCCTTCTTTTCCTTCTTCCTTCCGCCAGGAGTATATACATAGTAGGTGACGTCACCTGTGATCAAGGCAGACATCCTCTCCCGATTTGCTGGCCTGTGTTGTGGTTTGTGTGTAGATATAAACCCAAAGTTTGATGCAGTCATCCAGGTTTTTCAGAATTAGCTGAATCTAGAATGTGTGATTGACTCGTAGTGCAACGCTGGATGATGAAATTAAGGGTGTAAGTGGTGCACCTGCCCTAGGGCAGATATCCTACATACAGTGTAAGTACAGAAAGAGGATTGTCCTCCCTCGCTCTTCTCTCTTGCTTTTGCAGTCTTCTGCTACCATGAACTGCTGCCCCTGTGCCATGCCACCCTGCCTTGCAGCCAGCCAATTATGGACTGAAACCTCCACAAACTGTGAGCTAAATAAACCTTTCCTTCTTTAACCTTGGGTGTCAGGTATTTTGTCTTGGCAACAAACTAACTAAGACAGCCTGCAAGTCAGTTATTTCTAGAAATACCTCCACAGCATGTGGAGGGTGTGCTTCACTAATCTCCTGAGTACCTCCATCCAGTTAGGTTGACAGTCAAGGTTAACAGACCTGTAAGACAGCAGACATGTAAGCAGACCATTTTTGTCCTACCATCATTAGGCATACAGAGGGAGCAACAAAGGAAAATTATAGCATGAAGTAAAATGAAGCCCTTCCAGTCTCCTCAAAATCTCTTGCTCCTATGGCCTATGGAGATCAAGGCCTGGAGGCATCTGTGTATAGCTGATGGTCTCCTCACACTCTCCACTCAGTGTCACAGTGATCGCCGACATAGATACCAAGACTGAGTGCTCAGCAGCTCAGACGTCATGGCCTTGTCCAAAGGAGCCACTTTTCTTCAAAAGCAGAAGAGACTAGCATCTTGCTGGAGAGAAGAAAAGCACTGGACACCAGCAGTCTGGACAAGATATATAAGGGGTCCAGAAATAGCTGCTTGTTGGCAGTGAACAGTTAGATCCCAGAAGTAGCAGCCATCAGAGCAGAAGAGCCAGAAGCACCAGTCCTGACGTGAGATTCATGTCCTTCCTCATTCCTAAAAGCTCTTCCTCACGATAAGTAGGGGGGATTCTGGAAAAGACATTATTTATAACTGGTCAATACAGTGATGCCTAAGTCCACTGAGATTTGTGATATTTCTGCAATTTTAATGTAATTATTCTTATTGGGAGTTCAAGCAAGGGGATACATTTGGTATACTAGCAAAGAAACAGTTGAAATACAATGCAGTACTATGTAATGTCTACTCAGCACCTGCCATATGTAAGGCACTTTCTCAGGATGGTACAGAGATCGCTTATTTAATATCCATAGCAAGGACCTGAAGTAACCATGTGTTATGCCTCAAATATATATGTGTCCATCCAAAACCCATATGTTGGAACTTAGCTCAAAAGTCATAGTACTAAGAAATTAGAAACTTTGGGAGGTGCCACCCTCACTGGTGGGATAAGTGTCCATGTAAAAAGATATTGAAAGATATTCACCCCCTTTTTGCTTTTCTGCCGAGTAACATTGCAGAGAGAAGCCACCATCTTGAAAGCAAAGAGCGTGCCCTCTCTAGATGCCAAACCTACTGGAAACTTGAATTTGAATTTCCCAACCTCCAGACAACTGAAAAGCAATTTCTATCATTTATTAAGTTACCCAGTATAAATTATTTTGTCATAACAACAGGAATAGAATAATTATATCCAGGAAATTATCTAAGGAAATGAGACTCGGTGAGATCAAATTATATACCCAGAACCACATAGTGTGATTGTGCAGAATGAGGATGGGAACGCACATGGTCTGTTATCTCATACCAGCACATATGCTCATGTCTGAAATGGTTCAATTCTTTGATTTTTGCCTCTATGAAACTTTGTCTTCTAAAGATGTAAAGAGTTCAAGGGCTGAGGCTGTGTGCATACCCAAAGCTACCTAACTGGGTACTGGCAACAAGATCCCTCTCTGGGTAAAGCTTCTCACAGGTGCTCCTCAGACTCCATTGCCCTGATGTGCTGCTCTCTTTGTTCTTTTACTGGCTGGACACATCCAGCCGTGTACTCTAGACACCTGGTAGGTTATGCTACCTACTGTTTCTCCCAGCCATCTACTCTGAGTGATTCTGAGCAAGCTCAGAATCCAGGCTCAATTATCTCATGTTCCACTGGAGCTGCTCCTCCTTTACAGAAGGCTCTGTTGCTTAGTAGAAGAGATCTTGGCAAAGTGAATGGAGGACAACCGTCCAATCAAGACAACTCTAGTGAGCCTGAAGCCATTCAGCAGTCATCATGAGTGCTTTGTTGTTGTCATCCTAAGCATCGTGACGGATGAGTGTAAAACACAGAAAAGCACATGAGCTCTGTCTTAATAACCTCAGAATGAAACTTAGGAGATGCAGCATTTATAGTGAGAACTACAAAGTTAGAACATATCATCTAAGTTGTGGTATGACGGAAGACTTCAGAAAAGAGAAATACTTTGGATTTGGGGTTCTGAGGCTTGATGAAAGTGACATTTCAGCTGGATCTTGAATTGTTCAGGGGTAAGGAAAAATCTTTGTGTTTGGGTGGGGGCAACAATGATCATTCTAATAAGGGAGCATTTGGACCCCGCCCTGGAATATCTGAATGCTGAAATTGGATGCGTTTTCACAGAAATGGATCTCAACTGAATGAGAATGCTACAGATGGGCAAAGAAACGGGAAAAAAACTGAATTCATGATGTTACTCTTGAGTGCCCAGGCTGTGCCAGGCCCTTTGCCCTATTACCTCATCTGAGTCCATGACCCTACAAAGCAGCTCCGATCGTTTGCATGTAGAGACGAGGTTGTGGAGGCCTTGTAGGTTCAATCACTCGTCCAGGGTTCCATGCTAATCGATGGTCCCACTGGAGAGCAGATTTGGTTCTGTTTGCATATAGAGCTGGATCTTTTCCTGTGCAACTATTTTGGAGTACATACTAGCACATTACCTAAAAATAATGGTAAAGGAAAAAAATAAAGGTGAGGAAGCATTCTAAGGCTAAATAAGACTAGAAAACTATGTGGAAGTTAACCAGATTCCATTATTACAGGCATTCTTGGGGTCTTCTTATTCACAGATGAAAATCTCCAAGACGGATATAATCCACAGTAAGTAATTCTGCAACTTGGCCACAGAAGTGGATTTTGTGGAAAATTTCTGGGATGAGCATTGATCAAATATGTCCTGGAGAAGGTTGCATGATAGTTATGGAGTCCGAGCAGAGTTTCAGGTGGTACAGGGGAAGAGGAGAAAGAGAGGGAGCTAGCCAGGACCCAGACATTTTCCTGGTTCTACCTGAAGCACAGCATGTCAGCAACCAGCTTCTCTAGCTTTAGTTTGCTCAGCTTTGGCAGAGCACGTCTTAGGAGCACAATCCACACTTGCGGAATTGCAATGGAGAATGCAGTACATTCTCTCATGTCAGTAGAGGTGCTACCCACAGCAGAACTTTTTTGAGACAAGCTTTGTAACAAGCTGCCCTGGCAGTAGTAGAAGGTCATGTTTTTAGGCGTCCTCTCCCCTGCACAACCCAATAGGAAATTCCAGTTTCTCATTTTCCTCAGGGTCATCTCTCTCCTTTACCTTTAGCCTCAAATTGTGCCTTAGAAGCCTTCGTGTGTGTGTTCTCTGTGTTTCAAAGGGAGATTGTTTGCTGCTTAATTTTCATGAAATATTTATATAATGGTTCACTTTGAAGACAAAATATTATGCTTCAAAGTCAACCAGAGAAAACTGCAGCATCATGGTCTTTATTTGACCCAAAAGCCATAGCATTTCTGCAGAGGATGAAGCCATCAGAATTTCAACTACATCTAATTCCTCAAATTATCAGGTAATGGAAAACTGGATTTCAAGAACCAAAAGGGAAAAAGTCTGATGTATATGACCAAATTTTATCCAGTTGCCTTTTACACTTCGCCATTCAGAAATGATTGATGTTTTTCAGATTGTGGCAGAGAATAGCAATCACTCTATTTACATGGTAATTTTAGCCTGTGGAATTTTAAATATGCATTGTGTCACTAATGCATGACTGTTGCTATAGCCTTATACAATGGAAAGGTCAATTATTGATTGACTTCCTTGCCACAGAAGAGGAAACTGAGACCAGAGAGAATTGTAACTCTTAATGATACAAATCTATTTTTTGATTTATTCAGACATAGCTGTTGAGTAATAACATGTGCAAAGTACTGCATGCAAATCTCAAAATGTGAAGATGAAGATGAATCAGATACTGTCAGTCTTATTTACTTTTCTTACTGCTGAGCGAAAATACCTGATACCCATAAGTTAAAGGAGGAAAAGTTTATTGCAGCTCCCAGTTCATATAAGTTTTATTTCTCAGTGGGCTGGCTCCAAAGCAGGGTGACATGGCAGAGGAACAATAGCTTATGGTGTGGCAGCGAAGCAACAGCAGAAGCAGGAGCAAGCCTCCCTTTCCCTTTTTATCCCAGACAGGCTTCAAGTCTTTTAGGTAGTGCCACCCACACCCAAGGTGGGGCTCTGTCTTCAGTAAATCCTCTCAGGCCCAATCAGAATTATGCAAATTCTAATCAGTTAATTAATTTAGACCACATACCCTTAAACTCAGTATCATGCTCCATAGATCCAGCCAGCTCTGAAAAGCTCCTACAGGTGCATGAGGCTTGGAGGGTACATCTAGATACAAGGCTTAACACTGTGGCTATCCTCATGTAAATGTAAATGGCAAACTTGAACCTGTGTAGAAAGTATGGTGGCAAGGTCGTGTCACCATGCTGAGGAGCCACCTCTACCTCTTTCTTAGTGAGATATGACAAATGTGTGTTGAGGATTCTGAGCAACAGTTCCCCAATGCCAACACATGCACTAGAATCACCACAGCATTCTGGGCCTCACCTTTGGTGCTTCTGACCAATTGTTCTGTAGTAGAGCCTGAAAATTTTACTTTTAGGCTGTCATGTAGAAGCTGTTTGTTTGCGCATCACACTTCAAGATCCAGTGACCTAAAGACTGGATTAGCAGGCTCTTGGAAGTGCAGCAAAATTTAGATTCAATACTAAAAGGATGAAGGTTGCCAGTGGTATCCGTTGTACAATTTGTCCTTATTTACTATTTCATTTTCTCACACTGGGAAGACAATATAATATTTAGACATGTGAATCTGATTTATTTCACTTATGGATATAGTCTCAAGTTGCATCCATGTACCTATAAATGTCTCAGGTTTATCCTTCTATATGTCTGAGTAGTACTCTGTTGTATAAAAAGACCACATCGTTCTACCCATTCTGATTCTTAGATGAAGCAATACAAACAGCACGTAAACATTTGCTGACCACATCTTTTTATCCATTCCTTAGCCAGACATTTGGATTATTTCTAAGATTTAGCTATTATAAATCATAATGCCATAAACATGGGTCACATATATTGCTGTAGTATAATGTTTTCAATTCTCCTGGAAAAATACCCAGAAGGGAAATAGCTGGGTCAAATGGGATTATAATCCTAGCTTTCTGAGGAATCTCCACACTGATTTCCACAGTGGTTGCACCATTCTATATTCCCACCAACAGTGGAGAAGGGTTCCTTTTACCCAAAACCCCTCCAGCATTTGTTATTTGTTTATATCTTGATGATTGACATTCTTTCTGGGGTGAGATGGAATTTCAGTGTTGTTTTAATTTGCATCTCTTGAATGACTGGTGAGGTTGAACATTTTTTCAAATATTTACTTGCTGTTTGTACTGCTTCATCTAAGAATCAGTTTTCATGTCAGATGTCCACTTTTGGAATGGGTCTTTGAATTTGGGAGGGTCTGACTTTTTTCAGTTATTTATATGCTCTTTATATATCCAAAAGGAAAGAGGAACTAGGGTGGGGGAAAGGGGAATGGAAGAAAGAAAGGGAATAGGAAAAAACTACAAGATAATTACATTACTAGTTTCCCTTAAATCAATTAAAAGAAAGGTTTGTGTTAATGCATTTAGAGAATTTTTTATGCCCCTGTCTTATAATCTGAGTAGCTACTTTGAAGATAACTGCATAAACTATTAACTATTGTTAGTCTCCTATTATTCTGTTATGGAATTTTGTTTTACTTTTTCCCTGAAATAAAAAATTGAAAACAGCACAGTAATATGGGAAATTACAATGCAAATTTTTAATAGGATCATTCAAAAGGTTCCTATCAAGACTTGAGAGCATGAGAGGGAAATTGGAGAAATAGGAAGCACGTGTAGATCCTTTCTTTAGGCAAGTGTGAAAGTGGTGGACTCATGGGAGATATCATCAGATGTGTGATTTTGTTAGGCAAGAGGGAAAGAAAGACAGATGGGGCTGATGGGCCTACCATATTTGTTTCATACTGAGGAATAACGGGAATAATCCTCACAGCTGCAAACCCATGCAGGTTTCTTCAGGGAGAGAGCCAAGTTTGTGTGCATCACCCTGGTTTCAATTTAAGTCTCTATGCTTTTATTTCACATTGCACTTGTTAGGGTGTCTTGTGACCACTCGTTTCCAGAGAAGGTTCTATAGCCAAATGGAATGTGGCCACACAGAAGCAGCACAAAAGAAGAAGACAATAATTTGTCAGTCTTGGTGTGTTTTACTGAAATGGGGGTTCTTTGTAGTTCCAATCACAGCCCATGCTTCTGTTTGCCAAAGAAGAATTTCTTTTGTGCAGCAGTGATTCTGGAATAATGTTTTCATGGAGAAAACCCAAGCGGGAGATAAACACAGCTGTCTCCTACTGAAAAGGTTACATGCAATTATTCCTGAGGGGTTTGGGAAGGTAAGAAATGTGTTGTTGCCTTTTTAGCTGGATACTGTGTCCAAGGGTCATTTGTTCAGTGGGAACATTGGGTAATTAGTAAATTTGCTGGCCCAATTGGCATTTGTCTTATTGATCCCCTGATATTTTGTAAATGTTTTCATTCATGTAATGCTATTTGCTTTCCTTATGCAAGCCTTTTTTCTGTGTTTCTGGAGAAAGTGTTTGGGGAAAGATAAGACAATTATATACAGAAATATTTATATATTAATGCACTAAGCAGAAGAAGACTGAAGTGGGAACAAGATAAAAGCCAGGCTATAATTTAAATCACTATTTTCTAAATATTTTTGGGTGATAAGTCCTAGAAAACACTTGTTAAAAATTAAATATCTAAATTTGGAACTACTAAATCAAAACTTCCATTGGAGCACCCGGAATTTATATATTTAACAAGATCCCAGGTGACTGTCTGCAGTCAACTCATTGTTGGGCTTAAAAATCACAGTTTTAAGCCACTGAGGCACCCTTCATGGCTACACCACCAAGACCGATTCACAATGCACAGAGCACAGAGCTAGGGACACCTCAGGGCAGCCAGGTTTGCATTCTCCTCTCATTTGCCACTGTCATCTGTGTTTGCCTAGGGATCTCACTTCTCCACATAACATATGTTCACAATACATATTTATTAATAATCCTCTGGGATAAAGGCAGCAAAAATTTTAAGGTATGTAAGTTTACTACTTCAGGGAAAAACATAAGTTAATTCCATCATGGTCAACATTGCCTGATCTTTAAATATTTAAGAATGGTGCAATGATCTGGTGTCTGTATTCCATCCAAATTCTTCTATTAAAAACTAATAACTAAAAGGATGGTATCAGGAAGTGGTGTATTAGGAGAGATGATCAGACCATGGGAGATGGATTTTGGTTTGGGATGCACTCATGACCCATTGCTCTTTTCTTCTTTTCCATTTCCTTATGTTAGAAAAACAGTGTCTATCCTTTGATCATCCCACTGTGTTTTGGAAGTACACTACATGTTTGATTTGGCAGGTTCTGGTATTGTAACAAATACCAGATGTCTTAGTTACATTTTTCTTGTTCCTGAAACAAAATACTCCACAATCAAAGTTAAAGGAGGAAAAGGTTGTTTGGCTTACAGTTCATAGAAGTTTCAGTCCATGATCAGCTGGCTCCAAGGCAGGGTGGCATAATAGAGGGGAAATATTTCATAGCACTGGAAGGCACCAAAAGTAATGAGAGAGAGAGAGAGTCCACATCCCGAGCTCCTCTGAGATTTAAGGTAAATTCTTAGCTGTGAGTCCTTATGCAAATGAGAATAAAGTTAAGCACTTCCAGTATTCAATGGCACAAGATAGACATTTCCATTCCACATGTTACAAACAGGAGAATACAAAGCAATGGGACAAAAGCAAGTACAAAATCCAGCAGGGCAAAGATCAAGTCGTGAATTCCATGTGCAGCATCTGAGACAACCTGTGGCAAGATATGAATTCCCAAGAATTTGTGTGGCACTGTCTCCAAGGCACTGCCAGTGGTAGTAGCTCCCATGGCTCCTCTCTTGAGCCTTCTGTGCTCCCTCTTGCAATTTTCCTCCAATGATCCGTATTTCTGGCTTCTCTAAACTTCTGGGGTCTCCACTGCACCTCTGATTTGACATCCACAACTTCACACACTGCCCTCTTAAGGACACACTGCCTGGCCTCCCAGATCTTCTGAAATTTGGGTAGAAGCCTTCCTGACCCCACAACTCTTCCTTTCTTCATGCACCTAAAACCAGTGCCATCTAAATGATGCTAAGGTCTGCTGCCAGCTGGAGCAGTAGCCAGGCTTTCTCTTTGTTTGCATGTAGGGATCAAGTTCCTGGACTCCTAAGCCCTCTGAATCCAATCCCAGGGAACAATTTCTCTAGACCACCACCATTCTGGAACATAGTACTCTGGGACTCTCAAAGCAAACTCTTTTACTTTTGCAATTTTGAGACCTGCAAAAGGTAGAGTCCTGATGCTTCTTACGACAGCCTCAGGCCATCTTTTCTATTCTCTTGTTCCTTCTCAGCAATCAAGATCTCCTCTTCTCTATCTTTGTAGTCTACAGTTTTACTGGACCTTTCTTTCTGCCGAAACTCAGAGTGTTTTAAATCATCCTGTTGGGCTTTTTGCTCTTATTTCTCAACACAGAGTTGACTAAAAGTCCCCACCAACAGCCATGCCACAGCCTCAAAATTTGAATGCCTTGAAATTGCTTAGCCTCAACCCAAGGAGCAAACATCTAACACATGAGCATTTGCAGGTCACTATTCAAAACTCAGCATGTTCACAGAGGAAGGAGAATTTGTTTCATATTTAACTTTGCCTTGAGTCTTATCCACATCTGATTTAGATGATTTTTAGTCAAACTCAAGACTTTAGACTTAATGGTGAACCAACTTAAGATGGGGACTGAAAGAAAATATTCTTTGCATGCAGGAATGACTCAAAATCTGGGGGACAGGTATTGATGGTTACATCTGAGCATGTGTGACCTCAAAAATCCCTATTTTATAACCTAATTGCCAGTGTGAGGTTATGAAGAAATGGCCTTTTAGAAGCTTGTTAAGTTATGGGTGCAGAGCTTTTGTGAGTAGGATCAATATCCTTATAAGTAGTTGCAAAGGAGTTCATTTACTTCTTTCCCCATTTGAAGATACAACAGGAGGTCAGCAATCTGCAATCTACAAAAAGTCCTCACTCAAGCTGACCATTCTGGTACCTTAATCCTAGACTTCTGCCCTCTAGAACTGTGAGAAATAATTTCTGCTCTTTATGAGTCAGCCAAGCTGTGATGTTGTTGTCATAGCTCAACCCACAAAGACAATGGCATTTAGTATTTTGGTGCCACTGAGACAATGTATTTGCCATAGCATGTGCCAAGAATGTGAGAAAAGAGAATAATTTCACTGTGTCATATTTTCACACCTTTGAAACAATTTGCATTACTACCTTTTCTGTATAGATGTGAAAATTGAGGCTGGACATGAATCACTACCTCTTGGTCATGTAGTGATAGCATCACGACTTAAACCCAAATCTTTCTGACTCCAGAGCCTATGTGTTCTTACTACAGCATGCGATACCTATGCAGGTGTATCTTGTCTCCTGGGACAACGCACGCTGATGAGTGCCTTGGTGAATTCTGAGGAAAGAGTGATACAGCTGGGATTGCTTGACTAAGGCTTGGGGGAAGGAGGCTAATTGTGGGTATCAGTCTTACAGAGAACAGAGGATGAGCACATCCCCACTCCCTGGATTCAAGCTTAAGTCTCAGTACCCCTGGTAACAATTTCTGTGATATTAGAAAAATTATTTTAGGGTCACTAAGCTTTAGTTTTCTGATCAGCAAAATAGAAAACAATTTCAGCTATGATACAAGTTGGGTATGTAGTACAGGGCACAGAAAGTAAATCTGGTTGAATACATCAAGCAAACTGGAGGCATTTCCATCCACTTGTAGGTCAACCAGGTCACTGGTCCCCATATATTCTGAAGAGCCATAACCTACTTTCTTTTGAATATTTTTTCTGTGAAGCAAGCTATTTTCCTCATACTAATAACATCATATTTTTTCAATGTAATTTTGCTTCATATTGTTTGATAATTCTTGGTAAAAGTGGTATTTAACTACATACTTAAAAGTAGTGTGACTTTATACTGTCCTAGAGCAGGATCTTGTTATGGAAAGTGCTTGGGTTTTTAACAGATAAGGAATTGGGTTCAAATATTTCCACCATTTATCTCTGGTTGTGTGAAGTTGGAAAATTTCTCTGAGACACAGACCCCCATGTATAAAATCAAAATAACAGTCACCAATGTCAGATTATTGTTGTGAAAGATGATAAAAGGATCTATAACACATGAAATACCTAGCAGCTAGATAAACTATCACTTACAAATGTTTAAACAATAGGGAACAGAAACTCAAATGTTTAAGTGATTAATGGCTTAGTTTATTTGGGCTGATACAACAAAATACCAAGACTTGGATGCTCATAAACAACAGAAATATGAGAAGTTCAAGACGAAGATTCAACGTCTGCTGAGACCCATTTCCTGGTTCATAGGTAGTAACTTTTGCTGTTTTCACATTTTGAAAGGAGTGAGGAGTTTTTCCTGGGTTTCTTTGGTAAGGGCAATAATCATTGACCCCATTATGAAAGCTCTACCCTTATGACATAATCAGTTTCCAAAAAGTCCCTCTTCTTGCTAACTTTACATAGGAAGAAGGGCCAGGAATAGGATTTCAACATCTGACTTTAGCAGAAACACAAACATTCCAACCACAGCAGAATTCTATGGTACTTTTATATAATGGAGTATTACTCAGCTATAAAGAAAGATAAATGTGAGGCTTTTATAGGTGAATGGTCACAACTAGAGACCATACTCGTAAGTCAAATAAACAAGACCTCCCTGTGTAAGCAACAGATTGTCTCACTAGTGTAAGACCCTGAAAGAGTGAATAAATCTAGAAGGTATGATAGACTTTATGAATGGAAAATGCTCAAAAGTAAGGGGCAACTGAGATGTGGGAAAGGAGAAGGGAAAGAATGGGAAATCATGTATGTGTGTATATATAGGACAGCTAACAGTTGTACTACTGTCTTCTATTGCTTTACTAAAAGGAACAGTTAATGATTACTGGTTTGATCATTATTGCATGTCTCTGTTTTCCTGAGAAACCACTTTGAAGAGAGATCAGTTACTGTAAATCAAAAACCATTGTTAATTTCCTACCACTTTGTCTTTAACTGTATTGTTTGTATTGTTCTTATGCTATTTTGTAAATGGATGTCTGTTTGTTAATATATTTTCTTCCTTTATTTTTAAAATAAAAAAAATAAAAAAATATTTTTTCTGATGATTACAGGATGACTTCAACAACATCAACTTTAATTGTAAGAAAGAAGGAGGAAAAGAATCATAACATCTTCTCTTCTTGAGACTTGGGCTTTAGATTTTAAGTAGAATTCTTTCTTAGCAAAGTAGCCCTTTCCATATCATTGGTCAGAACTGGGTTACATGTTTGCCTGTGGACCAATCAAGGGCTGTGTGTAATACAGTTATGATTGGCCTGGAGTGAGGAAAGGTCTGACCTAAATGAGATTGAGGGATATCAGTCAGATCCTTGACACATTTAGGGCTCTAACAATCCAACAGAAAGTGGTGGAGTGGGTGAAGGGAGTATTGTGTGGTTCACACATAGTGTCTGCCACACCGAACCAATGCTACTTTTACTTTCTCCTTGTTTAATAATAGTTGATCAATTTACAAATAAAAATGCTCACACAAGCTAATAAGTCCTGATATTTAGTTATGAGAACATGACCTTTGAACTCAAAATATACTGCAAGATTTAGTAAGCTGTCTTTTTAAAAAGGAGATTTTCAAGAAATAAGCATCTTAATTTGGATCAGATTTCCTTAGCCTACATTCCAAAGTATGGATTTTAATCTAAATATTGGAGGAGATTAATAGCAATGGATGGGCCGCTTTCAAAGAATGTTGGTATTGGCTAAATATTTGGTAATAGAGCGATCAGGGAGGGTTAAGGTTTATGTTGGACCTTTTCCCAGAATTGCATTAGTCAGGCAGGATGGGAGGGTAGAGACACAGCTAGCGTCAAGGATTGCCTCTCCTGGTGTGGGAAGGTTTGACTTTCAAAGCCCGGACACCATTTCATCACAGATCTATCCCAAGCCAAGCTCTGACTCTTACTCACATTACCAGTCTTGTTCTCACTAGCTCTCCGGTCTCATTCCACCACTCCTCTCTCTCCACCAGAGCTCCTCACTTTCTTGATGCTCATTCCCTGCCCAGGTCCCAGTTATACACTGCTTGAGCACCTGGTATTTTCTTTTGTGGCACAAACACACTTGTAATTTACTGATTATCTACTTGCATAATTATGCACTCCTGCCTTTCCTCCTGTTGAATGTGAACTCCATGAGGTGCTACATGCTCTGCACCAACTAATGTTTGATACATGGTAGGCAATCCATAAATATTTATTTCTGAACATGTATAGTTAGCACACTCCAATTAAGAAATTTATTTAAAAATCCAAACATGCTGACAGATTGGGAAGAGGAAGTGAATTTTCACTTTACAAAATAATTTCCCAGAGGGTCCTTTAAACATGAAGCTTTCTTCAGGGATTCAAAATAGGATTTCACATCACTTTTCAAGAACACACACACACACACACACACACACACACACACATGCATACACACACACACCTAATGCAAAAACATATGCTCTAAATTTCTCATTTCTAGGCATATTCAAAGTCAATTATAAAAAAAAGAAGAAAGAAAGAAAAAAGCAATGCAGTCCACCATAACCAACCTAGTGTTCAAGAGACTCAAATATCAATAAGAAAAATCATACATCTCCTAGGGAAATTCAGATAGGAGTTCTCTAAGACATTCATCTTCCACACTTCCTTCAGGCAGTCAGTTTGGTTTTGAGTCATTTCTGGCCCATAAATCTGTTCCATGGAGCACTTGAATAGTTGTTCCCTTGTGAAACAAGTGAGGTAAGCCATTTACCAAGCTCATCATATGGGCATGCACTTTCACGGTAGTTGTGGAACACATAGCCCTGGGCAATAATGATGATGGCACTAACCTCCCTGAGCACTGGGCACTCACACACCATGCCACTCATTAAGTTATATCTCTGTTTTTAAAATTTAAACCTTCATATGCAGGTCAATTCTCAATTTCTGTAAAGTTATTTGATATCCTATTACATAGAACCATCTCAAACAATGTTCTTTGCTCTTTACTATGTCCAAAAGCATTGCTGAGGCTCAAAGGAGATGATGAGCATAAATTTACTTTGTCATGTGTGAATCACTTAGAAATATAACATTTAACTAACCTTGTGTTTATGCTTTGTTTATATATTTTATCTACATGTTTTTATACATGTATAAATTCTCTTATGTGTTTTATATCTGTATTTGTGTTTGTATTGATTTTAGTTCAACAAATATTTATTTAGTTTTATGCTCAGAAGATACTGGTAAGTGAGAAGTGAGTTATCTCACCAAGTCAGAAAGTTAAGAAAAGCCACTTAAAGAAGAAAGTCTACAATTTCTCTGTAAGGAGGATGAGAAGATGACTTGGCCTAATAAGATGAGGGAGTCAGGATATGCGAGATAGTCAGCAGATGAATAAAGCTATAAAGGCAGCTGGCTCATAGCCGGAAGTAAAGCAAATTAATATTACTAAGAGGAGGATGAGTCAGGGGCCATGAAATCCCAAGCCTAGGAGACTAAACACAGGTCAGGTTATAGGGAATGTTTCCTACTGCTGTGACATGGGCATTTGCGTCCCCTAACAATTCATATGCCGAAATTCTGACCTCAAGGTGATGATATTTATTAAGCGGAGCCTTGGGAGGTGATTGGGTCATGGAGGCCATGCCCTGGTGAATGCAATCAATGTCCTTTAAAACATAGGTCTTGAGGAATCTTTTAATCATTCCCCACTGTGAGGATGCAATGAGGAAGCAATGTCTACAAACTACGGAATGAGCTGTCCCTAGACACCAGATCAGTCAGCACCATGACCTTAGAACTCACAGCTGCCAGAATGATAGGAAATGAGTTTATGGCGATTATAAGCCATGTACCCCCTGACATCTGTGTGATAGTAGGCCAGCAACCTGAGACACATACCTTATTTATATGTTGTATCTGTATTAATAGGCACTGGAGATCAAATTCAAGATCAATAAAGGCTTTCCTAGGTAGATGGATATGTGAATGCGTGGCTGAATGATAATTCTGAAAGGTTTGGTTCCTGATCTCATGATGTACCAGAGATTTTATTTGGTTTTTAGTCCTATAAGTAAGATAAGTCTGATTACTGAATCAAAGTATGCCATCACCCCAAGGCAAAACTCCCCATGAACACTATTGCATACCAAACAATATGCTAGGGTATTCTGATATGTAAAAATGAATAATACTGGCCATTTTTGAGAAATATATACTTGTGATAGGGAAGTGTGATTTATAGATTATCTAAGGCAACCTGGAGCCAAATGATGAAGGAAGAAGATTCAAGTTCTCAGATGTAAATGACATAAATACAACCAGCTGCATAGTGCAGGTTGCTTATAAAAATCTAGTCGGGCCTGTAAGAAGACGAACATCACTGTTGAGTAGAAGGAACAGGGAGGGACTTTCTATCTGGGAGAACGGAAGATATGAAGAATTGAAGGACAAGAAGATGTGGATATAAGGGTTGTATGTGCCCTTGTGGTGAAAGGCGAAGATTTACCCATAGAGGCCAAGGAAAGACAAACCAGCTTTATTAGCTGGAGGATGACATCTGACATTGGAGTTCAGAATGTCAATCCTGAGCGGGGCTATACCTATAGGTTTTATAGGGTCATAGTTCCGGGTGGTGGGTGGCTAGAATATTTCCTTATTTGGCTTGAAATGTGTGTGTTGCAGGAATGTGCATAACAGGGTTGGGATCTGTCTGTTCTACTTATTGTGTCCTTTTATGGGCTAGAATGTCCCACCATACAGGAAGAAAGGAAGGGTGTGTTGCCTAGTCCAACCAAGGTTCACCTTAGTCCAGAATGTCTTCCTTGACTCAAAATGGCTGTACTTGGCCCATAGCACCTGTTGTGGTTTGGGATTTTTTGCAAGGGTAACAATATAATATAGGACACATATTTAATAAGATTATTTACAATAGTCACCCAAAGAATCATATACAAGAGAGTGCAGGAAATCTGTCCACACACTAAGGTCCAAAGAACCTTGACCAGTCAAGGGCCTGGATCTCATGACAATGTCCCACATGAGACCAGCTGAAGAGCTAGAGGTCATAACAATTCCTTCTGATGAGTCCAGCTGGAGGCCTAGAGCCCATAACAATATCTCATGCAGGCCTGTTTTACAGATCTGTGCTGGAAGGCCCAAAGGTCACTGGTGGGATCTAGAAAGTCTAGGCCAGCAGGATGGAGGGTCTGTGCCAGCAGGCTGAGGGATCTGCCCTAGAGCCAGGAAACGATGCTCAAAATAAGAAGCAGAGCTCCCCTGAAAAGTACCACAGCTGTCCTCAGTGACAGCGAGGTCCTGGCAGGACAGCAGAGTTCCCATCAGGGAAGCCAATATGACAAGCTTCTCCAGGAGACTGGCAGTGCACCATATTCCCCTCCAGAGCCAGGAGTGGTGCTCAAAGGGAGGACCAGAGCTCCCCCAAAGTAAACCAAAGCCATTCTCAGTGCCAACAAGGTCCTGAGCTCCTTGCAGGGTGAGAACAGCCAAGTTCATCAGTAAAGCCAAATGACAAGCTCCCCCAAGAGAATCAACAGCTTCTTACAGCTTCTACCAGCTCCCAACAGTCTTCCTCAGTTCCCAATAGCCTAACCTCTCCTGTTCTGCCTCTTATGCTGCTGGCAACAATCCTCAAGTGGGCCTCCCACACCCAGCACCATGCTTACTCAGTTCAGCTGGGGGTTGTAAGTTGGCCACCAGTTGTCAATCCACTGCAGCACCCTCTTGTCTAGTTACCTGTGGGGCGTGCTTGTTGGCCCAACTTTCTGGCCTTCTTGGATCTGTTATGGTAGACCTCTAAAGAACATTTGCAACCTATTAAACATTTTAGATGTCAAATCATCCTCCCTCCCAAATGAACACTAAATCCCATTACATAAAATTGATAAAAGAAGAACTAAACTTACTGAAGTAAAGGTGAAGGGCTCACAGCAGAGATCAGGAAGCTTGCCTAAGGTAACCGCAAGGAAACTCTAGTGTGCTAAAGATTTCACGGCTTGGAAACCATCATGTCAGTCCAATCTATTCACTTTATAGAAGGGAAAACTAGGACCCAGAGAGGTTATGAGATCTGAAAACTTGCTGCACTAACAGCTTCTAACTCACTGGAATCACCCTGTAAATAAAACCCATGTTTTCCAGGACAAGGCTAAACGGAAACAGCTTCTGCACTCTTGGTTAGAAAGACAGCTTGTTAAATTATACATTGACCAGTTTTCATTTTTAAAAATCTTTTCTAGGCAATAAAATTGTCATTGCCTTGGGGCTATCCAAAAAGTCTGAAAATATCCTACCTGCTTTCTAAGTAAAAGTGGTCCAGAAGCCACACAGCGGACTTCCTATTTGTACACAATGGTGGGAATAAGGGGATATTGGCATTTGGTGGCAGGCACAGTCGTGATGTGCACGCCTTACACTGTCTCTGAGAAGAGCTAATTTCCTCTGCTCTGTGTTCTGAGTAACGTATTCCCGTTTTTGACAGATGTTCTAATTCAACAATTAGCAGTGACTATGCCATGCAAAAATTACCAGTTGCTAAATTCCCATTTAGGCAAATGGAAGACATGGAGTATTTTTATACACTGAAGCCTTGGGCTGTGGAGCTTGAAGCATACATTTGCCCAGCATTTTTCTGGCTATGTGTTGCACCACTAACTGTAATTTATTTTTAAACATTCTAAAAATGTGCCCCTCACAACAGCTTCTGAGAGGTGGGAGGGAAAAAGAACAGCATGGGATGCTGTACGCAGTGGCATCCGCTGCAGAGCTTTCCAGTCCTCAGCCCCACTAGGTCCCAGGGAATCTTGCAAGTCCTTTCGCAAAGAGAAGCCCCATCAAGGTCCTGCATTATACGTCTATTTCCCCACAACAGATTTCTCTCAAGAAAAGTACAATTTTAGCAATCTGAAATAACTACAGGGTCTTAGGATTGAAA
Source organism: Dinomys branickii (assembly GCA_004027595.1). Lineage (NCBI taxonomy): Eukaryota > Metazoa > Chordata > Mammalia > Rodentia > Dinomyidae > Dinomys > Dinomys branickii. The sequence continues at coordinate 110,529 of PVLD010004917.1, forward strand.
AATCATTGATGCCTATGATCTCCAACCCTTTTAGACTACACCTATTTCAATAAAAGAAGTATACAAACATATTACATCTTTTATATATACATAAACCCATGTTCGCACACAGGAGCATTGTTACAAAACCTATGCATGATATATACCTACTTAGATATTAACTCTAGGGTCCAGGGTTATACCTCAACAGCACAGCACCCTGCTTGGCAAGGGCAAGGTCTTGAGTTCAATTTTGGTACCTTAAAAAAAGGATATTAATAACTAATTAGATGCAAGTAGTTCAAATGATTTTCTTAATGATTTTAACCAAACTGTCGTCAAGTCTGATTTGAGTGTCAGTCCTTACTTTTTTATGTGGCTGCTGGAGATTTTATACCAGGGATAAGAAGTCTTCACAGTTGAAAGAAACCTTGTAGTTTCTTACAGTTAGATACTCTGTAAATGATTTGCGTCACCCTTCCTCAGAGGGGGATTGGTGTAAGGCACAGTGCATTTCATTTGATGTCAGTGCTGTTGTTTATAGCTAGACATTCCCCAAGAACCTCAGGCACTCACGGTGGTGGTGGGGGGGCGGCGGTGGTTTGGAAGGTGGCTTTTGTTGGTGTGCTCTGAGGAGGTGGCTTCTGCTGGAAACAAACAGGCCACTGGGGTGTGACCTGGAAGGGTTTATCTCCCCCTCCCTCATTCTTGGCTCCCTGGTCACCATGCCAGGACCAGATCCCCTCTGCCCGGCTCCTTCCTCTCTATCTCCCTGCCGTGGAACCAGCCAGCTCAGGACCAAAATCATGAGCTAAAATAAACTGCTCCTCCTCTAAGTTGCCAGCCTCAGGTATTTGGCCTAACACAATCAGGTGGCCCACTCTGTGCACCTACTTTGTGTAATGATAATGCACTGCAAATCCCCAGATGACCTCCAGGTGCACACCCCGCTGCTCATTTCTCCAGCTGAGATGTTTTGCGCTTTGAGCGCATACTTCTTTACTGTTACAGAGATTCTGGTCAAGATGTTGCAACAGGGTGTTAGTCTGCACATGAAATATTAGTAGTTTGCTCTTTAATTCTCTTTACATTATAAAAGAAAAATGCTCTTATTTATTTTCTCATTGCCTAGCTGCTTAGGATGAGCAGTTTTCCACTTTGAAGGTGCCTACGGACCTGGTGAAGAAGAAGGCATAGTCCCCACATCTGGGTCCACTGGATGCCTGTGGTGGCTCTTAGGCCTTGCAGAGGGGTCGCGTGCAGCCAGGGCAAAGGTTCAGTGGCCAGAAACCTGGTTCCTGGGAGCTGAGTGTTGCACACAGTTCAAATTAGGTCCTTCACATCTACATTTGCTTCACTACAGATCGCCAGGAAGGTGCAGCCAACCTCTCTGTGAACACACAGGCCAGGATGGGGTCTTCCCTCACTTAAAAAGTGCTAAATTCTAAAGGTCAGCAAGGCTGCGTTTCTGGCTCAGCTCCTAACCCCCTCTTACTCTCTGCAGGGTCTTTCTCTAATGGTGTACGTAACTCACCACTTTCTGGCTTCTGTGTTACCTGCTGTTTTTTCCTGCTCATCACTGGTGACACCCGCAGTGTTTGCAGACAGAGCACGTCGTGGTCCCACATCCAACTCCTTACCGACTGCCCGGTTTCCACTCCACAATACCGTGTTGTCACTGCTATCACCCTAATTCTCCCGCCATATCTCCTGTCGAAACTGGGACAACAGGACCTACTAATGCCCCTGTGATCTGTCTCCCCTCAAAGAGGCATCTTCTGCACCCCACAGCTGCCAGGTTTGGGTGAGCAAAGCCGGTTAGAGAGAGGAAGGAACACACGAGAGACGCATGTCTTGGGGGAAGCGGCGGGAGACTTCTTTGGAATGGAGTGAAGCCTTGAATTCACTCAGACCCCCAGATTTATTGGGGAGCAACAAAGTCAGAGTTTTGCTGAATGCAGAAGTTTGTTTTAGGTAGCAAAGCAGGAGATCAAGGCATGGTGACAATCTCACTGAATAATTAATTTTTATCTGATTGTCCCCTCAGGAAAGTCCTTGTTTTCCTCACAAGGTTTATCTCTCTGAGCTGGCAAAACATCCCATCTTCAAGATATTTTGAATCCTCAGAATTAGCAGTTTTTCATCTCTGAGGCAACCCAAGCGGATATTAACCCTTTGGGTCTAGAAAGGAACTCCACAGACAGCCACCTCTCTCTCTCTCTCTCTCTCTCTCTCTCTCTCTCTCTCTCTCTCTCTCTCTCTCAGCTGCTTGGAAATTTCCAATCTCCCTTCCACAGCCTATGCCATTAGTGAGTCAGCAACTCAAGCTGGCATTTATGTTCACTAACTCTAGGGCCTGATCCGGTGGTTTTCATTTTTGTCTCTGTTTTTGTTGTTGTTTTTACTTATCGTACCTGTCTCTTAAATTCTTTATTTTCCAAACAAATGAATCCTGCTATTCCTGCCAAAGATTCCACATCAGCGTCCCTCATGTGTTTCTTACTAGTTCCTGTGCTGTAAGTATAATTCCCAGTGTTAAATTCCATGCTTTAATCCTGTCATTCAGTTGCTACTTTTCTGAGCACCCATTGTAATTTTCTTGCCTGTTAAATGCATGGTCCTTCCAGCCCACATCATAGATAAATTCTTCCATTAAGCCTTTCTCGTCTATGCACTGCAACACCCTTTCTATGGCCTTAAATTTCACTCGTGTTTGACTTTTCCTTTCTTATGGCACTATTTTGTGTTCATTTTATTTACACTTTAGCTAAAATGAGTTAACAGACACCCAGCCTTTGGCAAGTACTGTAACTGTTCTTTGGTGGTTATATTTACTACTCCAACATCCTTGTTAGGTCTCTAATCTTATCTTTATTTTAAAGATTCAGAAGTTAAAGAAATTAAATAACTTGCCCAAGAGCAAGTCACTAAAAAATTCTAGAGTTAAGAATCACACTAGACTTCTTCCCTTTCCTGAGCACATGATGCCCTGGCTATAATCATAACTGCACTTTCTGATGCTCAGTCATGTAATGCAAACTCACTGATGACATAGGCTATGTCTTCTTACATCACTCTTGGACATATTTATTAATGATGAATGAAACAGAATGAGTTTCATTCAACTGAACTGAGGAAGCTTTAGGAAGGGAAGTCAAAGGAATTGGTGATCTCAACATGCCTTTCAGTGGATCAACCCTGCTGGTCTGGTCCTTCCCCACATGTGCTTTAAAAGATCCTGTAATAACTCAGTAAGGCTCACTCTACATAGGTCTTAATTTTCTAGCTTGCTAGAAGTCACTGCTGTCTAACTCTTGGCTGCTGCACAATCTGTTGTAACTTTAAGTATTCTCTATGTTAATGCTGATTAGCGAGTAAAGTGGCAATTAACTTTTCATGGCATAATTTCTGTTTCGCTGGAACAGTACTAATAGTACATTGTGTCTGTCCTTTGAGAGAACCCACCTGTTCTCTGGGGAGACGGCAGCAGGCCGGTGCTGCGGGCTGCTCCTCAAAATGCTGGTGTTAGTCTGCGATTGCATTGCTGCCTCGGGAGCCCCAGAGCCGGGGAAGACGCGAGACAGGAAGGATGTGCACATGCATGCCCACGACGCTGCCCCTCTGAAGCTGCACTGGCCTTGGACTCAAAAGAATCCATTCTCTATAGCCTTTGCCACTTTACTGCCCTGGTATTTATTTCAAAAGCAGAGAAATCGATGTCTTGAAACGAGAAAGGACCAAGAGGTAGAGGGAGGGGGGACAAGGGAAAGGGGAAATAAAAAAATTAAGATGTGTGATGCAAATGTACCAACTCCCCCATAAATATATCCACCATGGCCTGCAAACAGGTGCTAATAAACATAAAGTAAAATACAAAACAATGGAACTCTATTATGTCAGGAAATGGAGCTATGGTACACACGCCTGTGCGATTGTACTCCTGTCACAGTAGATTCCTCCGTACGCCCCAAGGACATCAACCTTCAGTTCCTGCAGCAGCTCCTCCAGCTGTGACCCATTTTCTTATCTCATTCCTCACTGCCTCAGCCCACTACCTTCCAGGAATCCGACTTCTGTTCCTCTTCACTTCGGACTTAGGCTCCCTAGCCTGCACCAGGCTCAGTTCCTCAACTCCGGCCCAGTTCAAGGTTCTCAGCACTTTCACAGTGAGCCCAGCCCTGTGATATGCTTTTCAGTGGCAGTGAGGCTGAGACAGGACTAAAACTGAGAAGGAGAAGGACAGGATCTGGGGATCCTGACTTGGCAGTAGGGCTGTCCAACGACAAGGAACAGCAGTGAAATACTTCTTGTGCAGAAGCCTGGGGTAGGCTCCAAGCCCTGGTGGAATGGGCAGTGCATAGAGACCAGATCCTAGACTGTGGGGATACACAAAGTCAGACAGGTGGCAGCTGTCAGGGAGCTGTTTGCATCATCTAGAGAAGCTTAACCTCCCCAAAGTTGAGTCAGGCATAACGGAAAGGGACTGGGGCTTTACAGTTAAAAGGACTCAGGGTATAACTCCTGCTGGTCACTAACGATATATCGCTTCATTACAGGAGCAAACAATAGGCAATAGGACTTTATACTCAGTGGTAGCATGGAGACCCCAGCACCACTGCGAGGAGACAGTAGACAGGAAATGAGGGCCTGTGCTTGGGGTCTCAGCATTGAAACTGAAGTGCACATCAGGAGGCAAAGCCAGGAATATGAGCAGGGCAGGCGAGTGCCAGGGCTCATTTAACTCAGACCAGACACATTTTACCCCTCACTAGTTGATTAGAAGCTGCTCATCACCTCTCTGCTTCAATCAGTGTTGGTCTAGGAACCAGGCAGGGAGCCCTTGGAGCCTGTGAATAAGCAGGCAAGGGCACTGGGCAGCAGGCAGGTTTGCAGTTATACAGAGAGAGCAGCTCCCTGAGAAGGGATGCAAAGCCCACCGTTAGCAGTCTTGTCTGCCTCCACCTCTCCCAGGACTTGGTCAGCCACCTGAAGGTCATCATGGAGCCAGGAATACAGGAGCCAGGAATTCAGGTTGCAATGGTGGCTCTGCACTTGGAGCACCAGGAAAGAGCTTGGAACAATAGTTCCAGCTAGCCTCTGATCAACGGTGAGCAGCCGTTCCCGAATGGGAAGACGTGTCGGAAGTCAGGTACTAAAGTACAGGCCCTGGCAGGGCTCAAGGGTGCCTTTGCTATTTTATTTTGTTTTTAAATTTTGTTGCTGATTGGTTTCTATGTTGCATTTTGGCTGTTTTTTGGATTTTGTTTAGTTTGTCTGCCCCTTTAAGCTTCAGTAGCAGCCGTGATATATGTGTGTAACTGTCTGTGTGTGTGTGTGCACTTACACACATGTAAAAATAAGAATCAGTATCAGAAGTCAAAGGGTAATCAAGTTGCCTAAATATGTTAAAGGACCCATAATTACCTCAGTCTCTCTTCCTGGCTTTACCATAATTTTGATAAGCATCCCTACTTCAAACTTTAAACTTCCTGAGGGCAGTGAGAGTTTCTAGAGTCTAATATAGAATAAACCCTCAAAAATAACAACCAAATGAATCATCTGTATTTCAGACTCTGTGTATGGGGAACAACTCAGACTACTTCAAACCTCAGGGGCATACAAGGACACCTAAGGACATGACCCCATTTGTCTAGCACAGGTGCACAGGGAGATACAGTTCTATAACCATGGCTTAGCACAGGTAAATGCGCATGTATTGGTTATGGCACTCTGTAAGAACGTAAATATGAGATAACAACTTGTATAAGAATTACATAATAAAGACACAGGTGGCTCTGGCTCTTGTTCTTGCTCTGGCTCTTACGCTCTTGTGCTCTGCTTTGCTCCACGCTGCCTGCTGCTGTTGCTGACATCTTGCACACATGCACTCTTTAACCTTGGGACCTCATCCCCGAAAAATCTCTCTTGGGCCCCCTGAGCAGATTGACACTGTCCAAGGTGCTTTACTGTGTTATTTCTAATTGTTGTTACAGCCTAATGAAATACCATTAACATCATTTTATAAATGACAGAGGTGACATTTAGAGCAAGTCTATATGGAACATAAGTGGAAGAGTTTAGAAACAGTTTCTATAATAACTCTTGTACCATATAATGTGTCTAGATTTGCAATTTGGAAGCATGGTTATTATTTGCTAGCTATAAGGTAGGAGAGAGATACCCAAGCATTCTTGGAACAGATGGAGAAAATAAAGTGCAGAGAAGAAAGGAGTAAGAATTGTCAGTCTCCAGAGTAGCTTGATAGATGTGGACCCTTTGCCTGGTATCTTACTCTCTTTGTGCTACTAAAACAGAGACCCATAGACTAATCATTTGTAAAGAACAGGATGTGTTTCCTGTCAGTTCTGGAGGTCAGGAGATCCAAGATAAAAGCACTCACCCACATCCAGTGAGGGTCTCTGTGCTACTTCACCCCGTGATATAGGGCAGAAGGAATCACAAGAGTGGGCAGAACTTACTTTTCTAACCAACCTGTTTTCCTGGTAACAAATGTGTTTCCCATGATCAGGGCATTAATCAATTCATGAATGCAAAACCCTCAGGATCCAATTAAAGGTGCCATTGTTCGACTCAGTTCCACTGTGGATTGTTTGCAATACACAAACTTTGCAAGACAAGTTGAAAGCCAAGGATCTAGTTCTGTGTTGCCAGATGTAGCGAATAAAGCTACCTATCACTGGAAAAGTTTTAATTTCAGAAAAACAAAAGATGATTTTTAGGGTACCTCAAAAATTTCATAAGAAAATTATATTAAAATTAATATTATTTACCTGAACTTTAAATATAACTGGGTGTTCTGTATTTTGTCTGGCAGTCTTACTCTGGTTTGAGCTATAGGATAACACACGGAGCTGCTGCTTAACACCGATGGGAACAGACCCCTAATTGAAGAGATTATGGAACAACTTTATGTGATTGTTTCCTACAAGGCACTGTGAAGAGAGAGCAATGTCTTCCCAGTTAGTCCTCACGGTGCTCACAGTACAGTAGAAAGGCACAGGAATGTGCAGACTTTATGCGATGTCAGGGTGTGTAATAAGGTGACACACTGCTGGGGAGATCTAACGTGGCCTGAGAAGGTGACTTGGGGAATCACCTGCTCCAGCTGGGTGTGACATGCTCTCATTTCCCTGATCCCACCCCACAGTCTAAGCTCCGCACTTCTACCAAAACCATGTTACAAAATGTGAATCTGAACAATTCCTATCCTTGCTTAAAATCCTTAGATAATCTTCACCACCTTTTTAATTAAATGCCATGGAATCAAAGTCTCTGTGTTGCAGAGACTTGGTGTCTGCCCAGCCTCATCCCACCTCTGCTCTGCCTTGGCTCAGACAGGCATCCTGCAGCCTTCAGTCATGCTTCCTTGACCTCATGCCCTCTCTCTGCTGGTCTCCCCAATATTGCTTCAGCCCCACTTCATTTGCCTAGCTCTTACCGTCTCTGCTATACAGCCATGAGATATGAAATCTCTCTGTGATGTATTCCTCCCGGGTTCAGCAGCAGACTCTGACCTACCAGAAACGTGTGCTTTCACATGAGCAATCTTGAAGCCTCCTCTTAGTACTCTTCCATTGTCCTAAGAGACCCTGCACCCAGCTAAAGTCTGGGCCAGTTTGCTTTTTAACTTTATCACAACTTGAACTCTTTGAAGAGTAAGATAGTGAATTACTTTTGTCTGTATGTTCAGGATCTAGTGCCATGCCTGGTGTGTACAGTTTAGGCATTTGTTGAATGAATGAATGAAATGAACATTTTTAAGAAAGTTACAACTCCTTGCAAGGATATATAGGGTTACTCCTAATAACAATAGTTATGCCCTGAGCCAGACACTGAGTTACATAGGTTATTTGCAAGGCTTTACTTATTATTAGTAACTACTACATCAGGTAGATAATTTATAAAATTCATTTCGCAGATGAGAAAACAGAGGTTACAAATGGTGGCTAACTTGATCTAGCCAGAGATAAGGCTAGCATTCAAAGACAAGTGTATCTAACTACAGAGCCAGTAGTCTTAACCACTAGGCAATCTTGCCTCTACACTATCTCCTAAAGTCACCATCTTCCCTAATCTACATCTTCTACTCTTCTATGGTGGATTAAAATGCACTTGTCATGTGTAATGCTCATGAAATAAAACTCAGCCCAAGAAAACATCTCTGCTGGGAGATTCAGGGTTTATGCAAATATCCAGACAGTGAGGGAGGCCTGTGGTTTTCTTTTTTTTTTTTTTAAGAGATTTTCTTTAATTTTATTTTAAAGACAAAAGAATGGAGACATATGAACCAGAAAAGCCATAAACAATACAGAAAATACAAAGTTATACAGAATATAGTAGGGAATTAGAACTGGATGTTGTATTACATAGTTATCTTCACATTAGTTAACACAAAAACATTAAAGGAAATACCAAATTATAGATAAGATAGTAGGGAATT